>DWQW01003654.1:0-21990 GCA_018249695.1 Heliconius erato demophoon | reverse complement strand
CCACTCAACACGCAATGCCTCCAGAATTCGGCAGAAAGTGGGGAACGGAGTGTCTTAACACTAGGTTCCCTCTGCCTACCCTGCTGTGTGCGGGATACAGCGTGAAGCTAATTTTTTTTTTTTTTTTAATTTTATAATTCCTTTACTAAATTGTGTTGTTGAGTGGGTTAAATTAGTATATTATATAATTTTTATATAAAGAAGCGCGATTACTGAGTGACTGACAGACAACGTACACACGAATCTTAAACTTAGAAATTACAAATTTTGTATGAATGGTTTAGAAAATTATAGGACAGTACTAAGAAAGGAATTTCAAACTCCCTACGGAAACGGAAGAAAACGTAATTTTTATTTTACGGCTGAAAGACATAATAAGAAGATTAATTTTATACATATTATAGAGATACATTATTCACTCGGTGCTGTCTATGATGCGAATTAAACTTCGTTTTCCTTTCTGTCCAATTGGATACAATATACATTCAGTGGAGGAAACCAACGCCGCTTGAACATTATTATTTCGAATGGAGACCGAGCCCACAACGATCTTGGTAATGTACCATAGGATATTTTTTTATTAACTTTACGTTGTGTCCCGCACATAGTAGGGTAGGGAGAGTGAATTTAGTGTTAAGACACTCACACACTTTCCATTCACCAATTTCTACTCAATGTTCGGAGCATTGTGTGTTGAGTAGTAGATCTCAACGCTGGACTTTGCCTTGTTATCAGAGAGAGGATAAAAAATAAATAAGAAAATATTATATTACAATCCCCTGAATGAAAATCGAACCCACGACCGTCGCTTTTACAGTGACACCTTTAAGCCCCGGCGCCACGACTGTGTCAGCTGGACGAAGAATAAAGATTAGAGTATACATTTCGAAAATTTATTTCTATATATGTAAATATAATTATTATAAAGAAAAAAAAATATTTATTTAAATAATTACGGAAACAATATTCTCTAATAATCATGACAACCAAATACAAACAGTACGGTATGGTACGGTTATAACGGTTTTACATAGGAAATATTACATATGGTACCGTGACATAGCTAATACTATTAAATATACAGCCGCCATATTCGCAAGTACCGTATAATTTAATCATTATAGCCAGATTGATGGCTGTAATTTTATCTTTCATATTATGGTTAATTAATATAGATAAAGTGTGTCACATATCTTTCTAAAATAGAAACTGAGACAATATTAATATAAATGCTTTATTGGAATATTTATCGTTATTATTTTAAGATTAATATTAAAATTATTTTCGGACTATATGTATGTAACTTTATAATAGAACATCTACTATATCACAGGGTGGAAGAGGCAGCGCTCCTTTTACGGGAACAGCATATAGGGTAAAATATTTTAAACCCATACCTTAAGAAATTAACCAAGATACCTCAACAATTAAGACGTAGGATTTTTTTTTCATTTCACGATGTTTATCCATACCTGTATTTCGTGTGACGCAGTTACGCATAGATACCAATAACGTAAACACACACTACTACAAAAATACTGCTAAAGGTTAATCAACTTTTAACTTTGCCGCCAATACCTACGATTCGAATTCGATCGGAATGAGATGTATGCGGGGGTTTCGTGGCGTTTTATATTACAACAATAATTTTATTATTTATTGTGTTTAAAAAAATCACTTTTTCAAAAATTGTGTTAGGCTTTTATAGAGTAGTTAAAAATGTGGTTTCATTTAAAGTGGTGCTGACACTTCCATCCTGTATAAAATCTTTATTGGAATATGAATTGTTATTATTTATTTATTTTAGGACTAGATATGTATGTATATAATGTCCAGTAAATATAGTTTATAATGGAATATCTGCTATATTATATATATATAGTAAATATTCTTTATGTTCTATATGTACACTTACAGAACAATATTAAATAAACTAAGATTAAACAGCGTCCCAGTCCATGAGCGTGTCGCTGCACTCCCTTAATAAAAGCTGCTATATTGTTACACAACACATTTTATTAGACCACATGCTAACAATCATTCATGTACCTATAAATATAAAATAACAGTAGACCAAACATTTAATCGTTAGTCTCCATGCTCTGTGGCTTTCATATTATCACCACGTGGTCTTAAGCTTGGCAAAATGAAACAATTCATCACGCAACTATAACCCACATATCTTGGTTTTAAAGGCGATATTTGCTTGACTTTCAAGAAATGTTTAATATTATGTAAGGCACGAATGCTTCCCTTCCTATAATAAATGATGCTAATTAATCTATGGCAACTGTCATGGTAAAGAATAATCAGAGAGCCCCTTCGAATAATTGCTTTGTAAAATCATCAGTTGAAGTAGGCATGGACCGTCGCGTCGCTTAAATGGACTGGGCCTATTCGTTATTTGTCACTTTTTAATGTATCACACTTACTCTACTTCTCGTTACTACCGGTTAGAGGTAGTATATCTTTTAATTTTCATAATATTTTGTTTGGTATTATATGAGAATTTGATTGATTAGGCTTTTGAATAGAATAAAACTTTAAAGTCACATAGCATTAACAGCCCGAATTATAAAGAATGAAAAGAAATGAAATTTAAGTAGTAAAAAAGAAATTAAATTGAATCAGCTTCACATTGTATCCCACAGATACAGTTAAGACACTCCGTTTCCCATTTTCCGCCGAATTCTGGAGGCACTGCGTGTTGAGTGGCAAAACTCAACGCTGCCTCGACACCAGAGCGAAGAAATTAATATATAAATTTAAATAAATATTTTAATGTCTCGAACGGTGATCGAACCCACAACCAGTCGCATTTACAGTCACACTTGGTGCCCCTGCGCCACAACTGGAATCACTGTATTGAAGTTGTAATTAAAACTTAAAATCAAAATGCTTTTATATTGTTTCTAAGCCTTATTTCTAAATCTAATATTAAAAAATAAAGTAAACGGTTATATAATTAAAAAATGTGACTCAGACTTCATCTAATTACGTGGTTCCTGCAACTTGTAACGGTTTTCTCCTCGCTCGAATATTATGCTATCTAATTTTACGCTATTCCATTGGCCAATGTAACCGTTGTTACTCAACAATAACTATACGTAATTTTTTTAAACTTCATTTTGTATCCCGCTTATAGCAGAGTAGGCATAGGGAACCTAGTGTTGAGATATTCCCTTTGATAAGCATTGCATGTTGATTGGCGGAACTCAACTTAACCTTGTTAGAAGAGCGAAGAAATGAAAATATGAATAAATAATAAACAATTAATTTCCCTGAGTTGGAATTGAACCCACAACCATCGCGTTTTCAGTCACTCGCTTGTGTTACTGCGCCACGATGACCTCAGTCTACGATTATTTTTCAAGAAAACCTTATAAATGTGTACGTATATACATATTTTAAACCTATTTCCGCATTTCACTCAATCAGCGGTGTAGGCGTGCATCTATGTTACATGTCAAGTAACGAAACTGAGTGCTACGCTTTGTCTTGCCAGACTTTGAAATTAAAACTATAAGTATAACTTAAACATAATGATTACCCTGAATGGAAATCGAACCCGCTACCATCGTGTGTTAAATATTTTTCAATTGCTACAAAATAGCGTCCTTATAAATAAATAGTTATACGGAGCTTCAATGGCATTATATACTTGTATATTTATTTTAAAAATTGAGGACGTCTAGGCGTAGTGGCCTAACGTAAAACAATAAGCGCGCCGGCTTTGGGTTCAATCTCCACTGGCGGACTTACTAAATTTAAATTATTTTTATTTTCCTATTCTAACAGACAAAGCGCGGCTAAGTGCCATCGCTCAGCATGCAATGTTTTAAAAATTGGTAGAAAATTAGAGGAACACTATATTAACACTACGTTCCTTCTGAATGCTATGTTAGCAATTTTTTTGTACTTCAAAAATATATACAGTAACAAAATCACACACAGATCGTATAACACATTCTAGGCGTTATTTAAAATAGCTGTTTTATTTGAATTCACCAAGTGATAAATTAGGTTAAGTTCAACGAAAAGGATTTATTTCAAAGTGAATGTCACGCAAAATTAAGGATGTTCAGTGAACAGTTCACCCACGTTACTTATACGGTTTAAAGAATGGAGATTTCTCAGCAAAACGTATTTATAATTTTATATAATTGACTCTTTTTAAAAAGTAGGTTAAATAAGATAAGATAAGATTTTTGACCTAAGCTTCGTAATGAAAAAAACTAAAAACTATTCACTTACATGTGATATAATTGCGCTATCCATACATACATATGTACATGTTATAACTGTCAATTAAGTAAAAATATTACAACTATTGTTTAAAAATACTACAAATATTTGATGCCATCATCGGTCGGTGCAGGGACAGAAGCTTTTGAATGTAAAAGCGACGGGTTCGATTCCCACTCGGGGAATCAAAGATATTATATTTTCAGTTCCTCGCTCTGGTAATGGGGCAAACCGCAGTGTTGAGTTCCGCCACTCAACATGGAAGGCATCAAGAATTTCGCGGAAAGTGCGGAATAGAAGTGTCTTCACATTAGGTTCTCAAGTACCCTCTATCTACCCTGCAACGGCGTGACTTTGACCAAAAAAAATATAGAAAAAGGAATGGATTACTTCGAAGAGAGAAGAGAAGTATTTAAATGGATTCGATATATTCGATAAAATTGTCAA
Source organism: Heliconius erato demophoon (assembly GCA_018249695.1). NCBI lineage: Eukaryota > Metazoa > Arthropoda > Insecta > Lepidoptera > Nymphalidae > Heliconius > Heliconius erato. Next base: position 17,298 of record DWQW01003654.1, on the reverse strand, counting down.
CAAAACATTTTATTTTCATTTTTTAAACAGGTGGATTGTACAGAATAAAGTTTAATCCTCTAATTTATGCCCTAAAGAAATATTTCAATCCATTATTGGCTAAAGCTTTGCGATACTAACAATAAATCGACTGGCCATGCGCGTGAGCACTCGTAAATCTCACAGCACAGTATCTGACTTGATAGTTTTCGAGGGCACTATATTTTATGCATCTATTTTGCGGTATGCAACACAACTGACTTTTATTTATAGTTAATTGTAAATAGTGTTTATATATTTATTTAGATATTTTACACAATAAATAAAATAGAGGATGTCATGGCACAGTGGGACAGGGTCTGGATGTAAGCACGATAGCTGTAGGTTCAAGGAACTACTTTTTTTTTTAAAGTATCCTGCTCTTATAAGATTGATCATATTGTTTAGTTTTGCCTTTAAATATGCAATATTTAAAAAAATCGGCTAAAAGTGGAAAACGAGGTGCTATATTTCTAGATATGCTCTATCTAACCTGCTACATAAGCTATAAGGCATCTAAAAAAATATTAATGATATATTTGCCTAATAGCTTTTGAAAATTTAATGACTTATTAGGCAAACATCGCTATATAAAAAGTAGGTATATAGAGTTGTACATATAAATACTTATAAATAAAATTAAAGTGTATGTCTGTCATTCCAAAATTACCATGTTTCTTCGAGTGCATATAACTTGCACTAAAATATATAAACAAAAAAGAATGCGTCTGCGAGCAAGATCGAATAAAATATCAAGAGACTTAAATTACGATTTATTTAATGTATAGTATGTAGAGCAAAATAAAATAATTATTAACTGACATTTAGTAAATAAATCTAAAGTATATTAAATAAATATGTATATAGTTCAAGCATATATTTTTTACACAAAGTACAAGTCTTCTTTTGAGTAATGGACTTTATAAATGATTAAGCGCTTTTTTATTTTTATCCTTTTACTGGATATTATTAATATTTGCAATAGATGGCTATTTTATTATTATTTTTTTAAATTTCACAAATTGAGTAAGCTATTCTATAATGGATGAATCCTTAGCAACCTTCAAATGCATTCAGTAGCTGTAAGTTGTCGGAACATTCATATATTTAGGTAATAAATGTTAACATGATTTCTTAGTAATTCCTTTGCAAATCCAAACATGTCACACTAAATATTATTAATTTATGATACTATGTAAATATCAGCAGTAACGTATTCCGCGAAGAAGTTTATTACTCTTCTAGATTAACGATATTTGATACTGGTTTATAAATTATAAGAAAACCATGTCGCTTTTATGGTATTAACTATAAAATTGACATAAAATCTTTTCGGCGGTCGCATTAGTTTGGTTAGCTATAAATCTAGGCTGTTAGTGTCATTGATACATTATCAGATGTACTATATTTTGGGGAATAACTCGCGCATGTATTAATAAAATATGATATTTTAAATAGCTTGTCTTAAGTATGTATATAAATTGTTTGAGGACAGAATTTGAGACGAAATTGAGAACAGTCATGGGGCAGGGGTCCAAAGTGTGACTGTAAAATCGACTGATTGCAGGTTCGATCCACGCTCGAGGAAATGGAATATTTATTTACATTTATATTTTCCTTTCTTCGCTCCGGTGTTGATGCAAAGGGAGGCGTTGAGTTCTGCCACTCGAAACGCAATGTCTCCAGAATTCTGCAGAAAATGGGGAACGGAGTGTCTTAACACTAGGTTCCCTCTGCCTAAACTACTGTGTGCGGGATACAGCGTGGAGCTAATTTATGCTATTACAGATAATACTTGAATTGAGGCCAGTCGTGGCGCAGGGGCACAAAATGTGATTTTAAGACTGGTTGTGGGTTCGATCCCCACTCGAACCTCAAAAGAACAAAATAAAAAAAAAGAACAAAAAAAAAGAAAAAAATTGTCAAATGCGAGTCGGACTCGTCTACCGAGGATTTTGTATCATATACTCGTACATACATGATTGTAAGTCAATAAAAAACACAACTTATAAGAGTATTATAATCTTTAAATATTTTAATTGGTTCGCTCTGGCACCAAAGAAAAAAAGACCGGCGCGCTAAACGCGCAATGCCTCCAAAAATTCAGCGTGAAACTAATTTATTTATATCTTTGCTTAAAATGATGAAAAATAACAATATATTAAATGAAAATAAAACATTTTAACTATGTAATTTAAAAATGTATACATTCACATACGAAATCAATCAAATTAGTACTTATTGATTGACTCTGAATAATATAATAATAACGTAGGCGATACAAACCACAAGCTGTACGTGACGGAAGTTATCTAGCCTTCGTTTTAATTGAACATGCAAGCACTTGACCGATATTTCAGCAGGCTTGTGAAACGAGCAATTTTAGAAGTACCACACTCTCATAAAACTATTGGTAGAAAATGTGTCAATTTTAATTTATTCGAAATTTTCTAAACATTGTAAAATGTTAACAATTAATAAAGCAAAAGTAGGAGAATGACTATGGGGAAACAGAGAAAATGGTAGTGTTTTTTTAATTTTTGGTGAATTTGATTATTATAAAGCCAGTTTAAATATTTTGCCGAATTAAATAACTTTACGCGTGATTCCATATAGTAGAATATACAGAGATAACTTTACAAGATAAACCAAGATCTTGGCTATCCCGAATTCGAGATATTGTATTAAGCAGTGGAACTCAACGCCGTGCTTTATTTCATCAAATTAAACAAATATAATTCAAATATCATCCATCCATCCATCCATTCCTATTTGGGAGGTGCGTGAAAATATATACCTAATATTTTACCTTGTCGTTAGAAGAACAAATCTAATATTTTTGATTACAACACGTCAATACACAAACAATCATCAATCAATAAGTCAATAAGATTGATGAATGGGTCAGTGACCAATATTAATTCAGTACTAATACTGTATTTTGGTTGGTAATTTGACACTAAACACGATTGACGTAAACTTTAAACGAATGTCTTGACTCGAGTCTTATTATATTAAAAGTTGTTTTTCATTAGTTAGAAAGCTTTGGTAGCAAATAGACACCAAAATATCGCTGCAAATTAGTTTTCACTTAGAGATTAAAAGCTTCGGTATTAACGAAGTTGGTCCCTGATCTTTAGATGTCTGGGAGATGATTGTGTTAAGCATATCTGTTTAAGTACTTGAGTACTATAAAATTAATTATTTAATTATAATGTCCTTAATTGGTAATCATAATTTTATGACTTAAAGGCAATTCATTTTAGTTACTGACGTTCACATTAATTCAAAATATTTAAAAAAATATATATTTTAGATATTAAACTTTATTGATTTAAATGTGAAACGAAATTATATAAAAAAATTAAATTACGTTGAATATATAAAATTATAGTTTTTTTGCAGTTTGAAAACTAAAAACTAATATTTTACATTTTATACTAGTTTTGGCTTGGTACAAAATATGTCCATTTTTCCATATTTTTATAAAAACTTTAAATTTAAAGTCGTAACAACATATTGGCTTGTCTGCAAGACGCCGTACACCAAAGTAAGCTAATGGAGTGACGCATAATACCGCAACGCTGACTGCACCACTGGGCTTGTTTAAAATAACTTATACATAAAATATAAAATATTTATTTCTACTTTGGATGTGAAAGTCGTTTTCACGCCTTAACTTGTTTTGGTTATTGGTTTAAATAAGGCGTCGTAAGTCATGGCGCAGGCGTTCAACTGTAAACGCGACAGGTTGCGGGTTCGATTCCCACTCGAGGAAATTAAATATTTAATATTTTTATTTTCTCGCTCTGAAAACGAGGTAAAGAGAAGAATTCCAGAATCGGAATCTTATCAACACCATTTTAAGCTGTACAAAAAAATATTGTATTTTATAAGCAATCGATGATACAAATTACGCAATATCTAAAAGAAGAAGCTGAAAGAGGAGAATGGAGTGTATTAACACTGGGTTCTTTGTGCCGCATAGCAAGTAAATAAAAATATGACTTTTACGTTTGTGTCCACTATTTTTGGGTGTTGACTGTACGTAAATAATTATATTAAATAAATAAATATATTATAGTTTTAAAATATCTTTCCATATATAATAAAGGTATTTAAGGTTAAACGCTATAACATTTGTGACATATTCTACGTAGGTGGATATTTAATTATTTCGTTTCGTTGCCGTAGAAACCGACACCACGGCCAATTTACTTTATGAAGTGTCACAAAAATATTTCTGATTTTATCTAAATAAATGTATTATGGATTTATTTCTAGAAAAACCTATTAAAACTAAGATAGAACAGATAACGGAAATTAAATTTATTGTTTTGCTCGAAAACTAAATCTTAATAGTCGTAACCGTAAAAAAATAGCAAGTTATACTGATTTCTAGCTATATAAGGTAGTCGTAGTAAAGTGGCACAGACAGGCTGTAAAGGCGAAGGTAGTGGGTTTGATTCACACACGAAGAAATAAAATAATTTTGTTTCTGTGCTTTGGTAATTACGATGGGTGTGCGTGGTACCCATCCTATCACCAAGTAGATGCATATAAGCATCAGCGCCGAAAATATCGGGGATCACCGTGATCCTCCTGCAAGTCATCAAGGCTGCCGGTACCGCAGGGGAGAAACTCCGGGGTGACCAAAAGGTGACGGTGGCCCTCAATAGGGCTTCCACTGATGCGTCGTAGTGGCATACACGATCGCCGTCTTTATCAAACTATCTATAGTTTGATAAAAACGAACGAACGGACGGCTTCCAAGAGGCGTGGGTTCGAATCTCGTTTAAAAACTTTCGAGATATATATTACGTTCAATGTTAGTATAAATATTTATACGTTTCTCAATATTAACCACACTGTTGTCTGTGACTAACACTTTAAAAAATGTTAAAATATACTTAATATATATTTACATAATTAGATGCATTTTTTTATCTAATTATCGAAAATTAGCATTGCTAATAAAATTATGCCATCAATTTGATACCAAAAATAATATTACCATAGTGACAGGAACTAGGGGATTCATTAATTATGTTAGGATTGACTGTCGACTTCTTTCCTTGAGCAAAAATTTGTGTGCAATTATTTTGTAAGTCTATACATTAAGTTAATGAATGCAGCTCCTTGAAATGTGTACTTTCGTGTCCTTATTCTTGTGTGAGGAAGTGAAATATTAGTATTTTATTTTATGTTATATAATACTATATAGTCACACTTTTAGATTGAAACAGGCTCAAAGTCTATTAGTTTAATTTTAATAGTTAAAAAATATCAAACTGTTTTATTTCTAAAAAGTAACCGAAGAAATTTCAGGAGGAGAGGAGGGTTTTTAACATTTTTTTAAAGTATTATTCCACAACAAGGACGTAATTTTCTCCTCCTTAATACTTGCAAAGAAAGGAATAGGAACTTAAGTTACCTTTATTCTGAGAGGTCTACATTATATACTTGGTTCAAATTTTATGAGCATCAAACACTTTATGTAACATTTTAGATATAATGTGTACAATAAGTTACATTTGATATCATGTTTTTCTTTTAAATAATATATAAGGCAACTACTAAATATTTTGTTATTAAAAAATAATGTTTAGTTTGTCTAAATTAATATTTACAAGTAGTGATTTTTAAGAATATGGATGCGTCTATAATGGATGGCAATGAGGCTGTCACTTGACGCACCCTTACTATTCTTAAAGCTTTTATACTCTCGATAATGTTATGAAAGTTTTCATAAATCTATTATCCTTTAATTCTTAAAGGATCACTAATTGTTATCTCAAAAAAAAAGTAAATAAAAAAAATATTATTTAAGTGCTATAGGGACGAAAAAAGGAAAAGGACGGGAAAAAAAGTTAATAATAAAAATATTATTTAAGTGCTATAGGGACGAGATTATCATAGAGATCCGTAATAAGGATATATATTATTATCATAAGTTTTTTCATGGTATTTATATATGCCTATAAGATAAGCTTATTCACATAAAATTAGCTTATTATTGAGCTCGCTGACTTTTTACAACTCAAATAAATTTTTTTGATTAAGAATAGGATATGACTCAAAATAAAGCTCAAACAAACACTTACAGCCATGTGGCGTTGTAAACGCGACGGTTGTGGGTTCGATTTTCACTCGACGAAAAGAAATCTCAGTTCCCATGTCCCCTTTGCTTACCCTGCTATGTGCGGAATAAAGAATTAAGCTATAAACACAAAATACAAATTACAAACAAAAGTTGAACAGAGTTATTAGATCTGATCTTAGTCTCCGCTACCAAAACAACATTACTTTTCATTAAGCGTCCACCCCTCGTCCTCATTCAGTCGCACGATCCTATTACATAAGAACACTACATAGTAAAATTATGTTCTAAATTTTTAAGAAAATATAAAATAAAAAAAAATAACTTGCCTTTAGGTTTTTGTTTATTTATACCTTGTCATAAAACTTTACTATCAATAAAATATTTATCTATAGATATATTTATATACGGATATTTTTATCTTAATGGTAACATTGTTAGGCTGAACTATGTATCCCAAATATTTCAAGCAGGATAGAAAGAGGGTCTTTACACCAATTACTTTGTCACCAAAAACCGAGTGACGCATCACTATACGTAATGTAGTGTCTCTAACAAATTCAAAAATGAATTTGTAAATTAGAATTAATTTAGTTCATCAAGAAAAAAAAATCAACTAGCCAACACCATATTTTTTAGATCCCAACACGTCGAAAGCGTAGGAATTAATGACGCCAATAAAACAAACGTGAGACATTCGTTTACACATCCCTGTGTTTATGTCCCATTTAAGACGACATACACTTTTACAGTTGATCGTAAAACATCGCACTGCGATACAGATACAAAGCCAATTCAAACGTAATTTTCAATGGCTATCGCTAATTGCGTTTCTATTTTCGTTGTGATTGTAAATTATGATATGTTTTATTCTATTTCTATTGCTTTTTATTTCTATTTATAAAAAGGCAAGCCAGGCCAGGATGGAGATCAAATGGATGGAGGCACAAAGTGTGACTGTAAAACCGACTGGTTGGGGATTCGATCCCCAATCGAGGAGATGAAATATTTACTTAAATTTTATTTCCATTTCTTCGCTCTAGTGTAAAGCGCGACGTTAAGTTCTGCCACTCAACACGCAATACCTCCAAACCTTGACGGAAAGTGGAGAATGGAGTGTCTTAACACTAAGTTCCCTCTGCCTACACTGCTGTGTGTGAAATACAGCGTGAAGCTGATTTTTTTTAAATAGAAATATAAACGACGACGACGTAGGCTGCCGCGGCAAAGTGTCTGACCGTACACATGAGGATTAAGGGTTTCATTTCCAATTAAGTGAACTATTTTAACACTCTTTTAACAAGATAAAACGCGGCGTCGAGTTCCGCCTCTAAATAGGCAATGTCTCAAAAAATTTGCGCTGTGCAAGGGGAACAGACTGCCTTAATACTAGGTTCCCTTTTTCTACCCAGCATACATGCAACAAAAAGGTAAAAAGTAATATGTTATATATTTTTAAGTTAAGACTAAACTTACGGATCATTTAAAGGCAGAAATTATAATTTTAGAATAGGAAGCGATTAATTGAACCTTTACTTTTAGATCAATTCATTTGCTGACCTAGAATCCTCATCCTTACATTTATAAGCAAATTTAATTCAGCAGTTTTAACTGTAGCTTAATTGCGTATCAATTATCCCTTTTTTAATTCATTTTATTCTATATCTTGTAGGGTAAATAGAAAGTTTAATTGAACCTAGTGCTAAAACACTTCGGTCTCCGGTTTTTGTCCAACTTTGAAACACAACGTAGTGTAACAAATAGTTAAATCTCTTGACCGCAAAATGCGTTTAAGCGGGCGAAGCCACAATCGGGTGGCTAATATTAAATATTTTTTCGTACAGTTCAAAAACTTTGAAACTAAAAGTATTCTTTATATATACATAACATACAATGATAATATCAAAAATGTAATAAATTTTGACATATTTCAAATACAAATACCTTAGCTTATTCTTATTTTACAGAGAAAGTTGTCCATATCAAAGAAATCTTTTCAACGAAAAAAAGCAATAAAAACCAAACGTGCCATAATGATTTATAGAGAACAATTAGTGCGATTTAAAAGAATCACGTAGCCGTTAAACTCATAAATATTTCGACGTAGCAGATAAATGTTGCATTCAACGACAAATCCTTTATTATACAATATAAAATATATCTATACATATTAGAAAGGAAAGAAATAGAAATTAAAAATTGTATTGTGAGGGTTTTTGGTTTTTTGGTTAAATTAGTATTTTATTTTATTGTTATCAGTTATCATTAAGGCTTTTATGGCGGAATAGATTAATAGTGTGAGTGAGTAGAATGTAGGGACTGGTGGATCTTAATACTAGATTTTCCTTGTCCAAAGTGCGTGAAGCCGACTATAATAAAATATACTTTATTTATTTCATTTAAAAAACAGCAGTTTAAGTTACATACCTACCTATGGTTTAACAATATACTTAATTATAGTAAATATACAAATATTTCCTATAAAAGTTTGCTAGATTCATATACAAAAATCGTAATACGTATATCTCGCTTATAGCTACAGCTAGACATATCAAAATTAGCCTCACGCTATATTCCGCATAAGATAATCCGTTCTCCATTTTTCTTCTATTTTGTGCAATGAAAATAATAATAAACAACAATTAATTCCTCCGAGTGGGAATTGAACCCACAACCGTCGCGTCTACAGCCCCTTGTACCACTGGGCCACGACGGCCTCAACACTCAATACTCAACATATCATATTCGTTTCTAACAATATAAATAAGCATCTCTGGTATCGACATTATTTCAGATGTATCATATACACAGTAAATATTCTTAATGTGCGCTGTCACGAGCAGTGCTTAGACAATTTGCTTTCGCGATCATTTTCTTTGCTTACAGATGTTGTTTGTTTATATCAGGGGTTCCCAACCTTTTCTTGATCAAGCATCGCTTCTATATCATTCTTGGTAGCAGGGACCACTATGCATGTAGGTATAATAAAAATTAACTGTGATAATCAAACAGAAACTAAGCCTCACCATTCCCAGTCATAAAATTAAAATCGTTCGCGGACCATATTTAGGCTTCTGCGGACCGCTGGTGGTCCGCGGACCACTGGTTGGGAACCACTGGTTTATATGGACGTACATACGAGTACGTGAGAACAGGATAAGTTTTTATTTCATATAAAAAAATCTTTTCTTTTATAAAATATGTGTACTGTGACTTTGATTTATATAATGCTTTATTATATTTTTTTAGTTACGATTAATTTAGGTACTATTTTTATATAGATTTTTTATTTGATTAAATAATAAGATAGCTGTATGTAGCTCTATGATTGTAACAGCTTTCTGTTTTGCTGAAAATACGCGGAATAATGTATTTTATGACATTACTCAAATTTTTGGGCTTAAATCAATAATTATTATTATTATTACTGCAAATCGTGTTAAAATCAATTTGCGTAGTTTGAAAAATTTTAACGAAATTAACTTATTTCATAAGAGTATTAACCAATATGGTATAGCGAAAAAATCAAATATTTACTCTACTATCCATAAATAAATTAAAAGTAAATATAGCATATCAAATAAAAGACTACAGTAGGAAATTAAATAAAATGGACCACAAACACTTGCTACGACATGTCATTAACACTTACATTTGCTTCTATAGGGAATATGTGAAGAGTACTGATTGTATTGACATAGTAATAAAAATGTGTGGAAAGAACTTTTGATAGGTTAGTAACGTAGCGTAGTAAAGTGAAGTTGGTTTATATTTCAAAAAAATATTATAAATAAAATAAATAAATAAATCAGCTTCACGTTGTATCCCGCACACTGCAGGGTAGGCAGAGGGAACCTAGTGTTAAGACACTCCGTACCCCACTTTCTGCCGAATTCTGCAGGCATTGCGTATTGAGTGGCAGAACTCAACGCCGCGCTTGTCCTCTACACCACAGTGAAGAAATGGAAATATAAATTAAAGTAAATATTTCATCTTATCGAGTGGGGATCGAACCCACAACCAGTCGGTTTTACAGTCACACTTTTTCCCCCTGCGCCACGACAAAAAATATTATGCAGACTTTATTATTAAATTATACTTTTATTTATTATTGTTAATTAATTATTTCTAGATAGTATTATAAATTATTACAAAAAATTACTAATATTTTAAAAATCTTTGCATGTTTCTTTGTAATGAGTAAATTTAAGGCAAGCTTAAAGTCATTAACAATACTAATATAATTTTGCTCAAATTAAGTTAAGAATTATGTATAAAATGTAACTGAATCAATTTAAAATGCTGGATTATTATTTACAGACAGAGAAATCTAGAACATTAAACAAAAACAACTTAAGTAAAATAATAAAGTAAAAAACCCTTCTATGAGGACGTCGTCGTGGCGCACCGGCTCAGCGTCTGACTGATAATGCGATAGCTGTGGATTGAATCCCACTCGGGGGAAAGAGTTATTGTCATTTTTTTGCTCTTGTAAAAAGATAGTGTTGCGTTGAGTTCCGCAACTAACACTATTCGCAAATTTAGTGAAAGTCTGTCTATCTTGCTATTTTTGAAATACAGCGATAAGTTAAGAAATTTCGAATATATATCAAAATTAAATATTTTATTTTAAATATTGAAATGTCAATTTCCTTTGCCGCAAGACATAATGATGTCGATTTTATTTTTGAACGGACTACATTTCCAGCTTTTAGGCATGCCCCGGGAATTCCTACCAGTCCACTATTTTCATGCTATTTATATTTTGAATAGTTACTTATACATCCTATTGTTAGATGCCAGAGATAGTGCCAGTAGCCATTCTTATAACAAATGTAATTTTAAAATAATTCTATAGTCCAACAATTTATATATTCATTACTGTATCTCTCGTATGTTGAAAGAACTTAATGTTAAAACACTGCGCTCTCCAATTTCCTCCTGAATTGGAGTCATTATTGCAGCGACAAAGTGAGTGTTTACGTGCGAACACAAGCTATTTACTTCCAATCTCGTTATACAGATATGTCGATATTGCAAGATCTTGCACTATTTTCCTATCCCGTATTCTGCGGGATTACAGATTTGTGGGACTAGAAAGAAGCGTGCACAAGATCTTTTCAGGGAATTAATATTTAATAAAAATGAACTCCCTCTCTCCCTCTTTCTCTCTCTCACTCTCTCTTTATACTCGATATATTCGATACAATGGATAGGTTAGCGAAATCAGAAAAAAACCATAAACAAAAACTCTATTGACAGCATAATTATATCCGTTTAATAAAGTATTTATTGTAGTCTTCTTATTAAGCGTCTTATTGAAAGCCCCGGTATCACCCCTGGAAATTATGAAAGTGTATATAAACATTTTCACGCCCCAACTCACCCTCCTGTCGTTACCTTTCGATCTATTATTATCAAATCAGTATGGATACCTGAAGGATACAAATTTTACTTCCCCCATAATGAGAAAATGGATTCCAGTATCTAAATCATTGTTTTACGATACTATAATTTCGTTGAGGGGTGTGCTACATATTTTTTTTTTTGGAATTCAATTCCATGAATGCTACTTTGTATTTCGTGGGATCTGATAAAATTGACTTGGTCTGTTTTGATTTATTTATTAATATTGTGAAAATTCTTCGGACTTCATCCGCAGTGGCACAGTTTCTATATATACGAATTGTTTTAGAATAATATTCCCTCTCTCTTTAAGATAAGAAAAAAATTGATGTTAAGTTCCGCCACTCGAAATAAAGTAATAAATAGATTTAAAGTTTCTTTTTCTTAGATTCACGTTAAATCCATTAGTAGCAGGGTAGGCAGAGGCAGCCTAATGTTAAAACACATCGCTTCCCACTTCCGCCGAATTCTGAGCCTTACCTTGAGTGCAAATCGAACCTACAACCTGTTGCGTTTATAGTCGCACCCTTCTGCCACTGCGCCAAAACTGGCCCCAATCAAAATATAAGAATTTTTAAATATAATTTATATATTATATGAATGATGTACTATTAATCAACAAATATCACGATATTCCAAGCTCACAAAGCTCATCTTATCGATATTCATAGATCTTGCATATTATATAAGCGCTGTAGGTTCCTTTGTATACTGACTTACATAATTTGAAAAGCTATTGACATGTAAATCAACGGTGGCTATTAAATTTGCATTCTAATTAAATACTACCGTTTTAGTGCCCTGGTGCTTATGAAATGGATTTTTTTACATCGATTTTAGTATGATTAAATATCATCTCCCCTAAATGTGTTTGCATTTAGATTTTTTTTTGGTTTATACATTTTTTTTTATTTTTACTTCAAGTACCTCATCAACTTTGAAAGGTGAATGAATGTTTGTTGAATCAGATTGTATTTGGGAAAAATTTTACATATTTTTGTTTTCATCGTCTTGGTATACAAAGCAGAAGATTGACGAGAGCCATAAGTGAAAGTTTCATAACTCATATAATAACTGCCACAGTAAGAAATACCATTTCGAAAAATGTGATTGATGCTTAAAGATTAAAATAAGTAAGTGCTTCAAGACGTAGTCATTTGAAACATTTCTAAGTAATACTTATTTAGAACTAATTTCGAAATTTTTATACGCTTGTTACTACTTATTTACGTTGTTAGCATAATATATACAGAGTGCCTGGTTAGAATCCAGGAGGCGTGGATTCTAATCCCGCTACATTTAAAATTTTTATACGTTTTCTAAATAAGTACTAATTTTTTTTGTAAGTAATATTTTACTGTAAAACTTTTCAACGATGACAGTTCAACATCACTATTCAACATCATCTTGTAAATTCTTACAGAATTACATGGTTTTATATCTAATTTATACATAAATACGACGAAACAAGAAAAAGAACATAGACTGACATCTCGTACTACACCAACAACAAAAGCTGGCGTCGTGAATAAATAACACAAATAAAATTCCTATAAATATTGAAAGGTATATTTCACACTTTACCGAAACCAGTAACTGAGATATATTATGACACTTTTGTATATCGAGCGGGCTTTTTAGACGACGACGGTTTTACTGAATCTTTGTTTGTAAAAGATGAAAAACAATGCGGCAGCTTTTTTCTTTCTTTAAGTTTTTTAGCGTTCGCGTTGCGTTCGGATCGCAAAAAATTCTGGGCAGACAATGTATTAAGCTGAGATGACAAGGCTGTTTTGGCGCTCTTGTCGTTACTTTTTTCGGCCGCTATCAGGCGATTGTGCAGTCTTTTTTAGTGTAATGGCCGATTATTTAAAGCTATCTCGGAATAAAATCTTATTATTATTTTTGGTTCAAGAGAATAAATCAGCTTCACGCTGTATCTCGCACACAGCAGGGTAAGCAGAGGGAACCTAGTGTTAAGATATTCCGTTCCCCACCTTCCGCCGAGTTCTGGAGGCGTGGCGTATTGAGTGGAGGAACTCAACGCCGCGCTTTGCCTCGACACCAGAGCGAAGAAATGAAAATATAAATGTAAATAAATATTGCCCCTGCGCCACGACTGGCCTCGTATATATATGAAAATATTTCTAAAGTTTAATTAGGATTGTATTTTTTGACGCCATCGTGATGCATTAGGGTATATTCGATCAAATAGAATACTGGGGTCGATTGTCATTTATGGCAAGAAAAATAATTAAAACGTTTGTTGGTGTTTGTTTTAAGTATGTATCCTACTAGTAAAGCCATTTAAATCTTTACTAATATTGATGGGGCTATAAGTTTAAAATATGGAGACGCCATTATGCGGCGGTCGGCATTTTGAATTTGCATTTTTTTACTGAGCTGTATTTTACTAGCCTAGATCTTTCGTTTGATACATTTACACTTTTCACCCCAATATGCAATTTAAACACAGTGTCTTAACGCTACCCTCCCTCCCGGTTCCCTCTGCCTACCAGAACTAAAGGTATGGGTTTTACCGGACGAAGGTAAAATTTTAATTACTATACTTGACTCATGACGAAATCCAGCGTCCCGCACACAGCAGCACTCCGTTGCTTATTTTCCGCCAAATTCTAAAGACATTCCGTCACTTGATTCGCGGAACTCAACGCCGCACTTTGTAACATACACCAAAATGAAGAAAATGGAACTAAGAATCACACTTTTTCTCCCTGCGACTTAACTATAACTCGCCTCAATATTTTCATTTGACTAAAATGGTCTAAAATATGTTTATTTTAGACTGTACACACAGAATATTTTTTAGTAGACAAAGTTATAAAATAAGTGAGTATAAAGTGAATATCTTTTTTTTTTCTGCTATCACAACAATAATTCAAAGATTTTTTTTAGTTTTACACTGTACAATTACTACAACTTTGTTTTTGTTTAAAGTGCATACAAGTATAGTTTTGAAGCAGTTTATTATTGTTAACTTTAAAATTTTAATTGAAAATTAATATTTATTGTTGAAAACTACTTTAAGAATATAATATTATAATCTTTACCATATAGGCAACTACGTATAATTATAAAGAAACAACAATAAGAATATCTCAATAAAACTTAAATAAACCGAAACATCATCTCGCGACCTCCTATATTTAAAAAAAAAACAAAGAATAATGCATGACCTATTTCAGAGTGTTTGGACACTTAGAATGAGGCTGACTACAGCTACATCGAAAACAACTACACAATATTAACATTTTATTTTTAATTCCCAATTTCTTTTATATATAGTGGTACGTATTTTTCTTAAGCGATTTAATTTATAACTACATACAAATGCACATTCAGAAATGCACTTGGCATATAACCGTAAGAATATTCGTAATCTATTACACTAATAGCGATGGTGTGTTAACGACAAGGGAAATAATTTAAGCGGTCGTATTTTTAAGCCACGTGAAGCCTTCAGTTATTGAAAACTAAAAAATTCGCTCAGTAAAAGTAATTTTGCTACCATATTAATAAAGTTTATTTTCCTTTGTCATAAATATAAATTTCTTGATATTTTGCCTCGTGTATACAACATTAATACTTCATCGGGAAAAGGTTAGCTGAGAGTATTCAGTGCTCATACATCAACGGTTTTATTTAGCGTTTTACATTTTAAAATTAAAATCTGTAACTTATATGCTAGTAAACTCTTATAAATATTGCATTTAATTTAAATATGAAAGATAAGAGAATTTAATAGATATATTTAACATGTTATGGAGGTAAAAAATAAAATAAATTCTCTTTTTGTTCAAAAACGGAGGTAAGTTGGATAATAATTAAAAGGTAAGCATTACGCCTGATTTTTTCCAAACGAATGCTTATTTCAGCCTCACGCTGTATCCCGCACACAGCAGGGTAGGCAGAGGGAACCTAGTGTTAAGACACTCCATTCCCCACTTTCTGTCGCTTTCTGGAGGCATTGCGTGTTGAATGGCAGAACTCAACGCCGCGCTTAGATCCTCGACACCAGAACGAAGAAATGGAAAAATAAATTTAAGTAAATATTTCATATCCTCGAGTGGGGATCGAACCCACAACCAGTCAATTTTACAGTCACACTTTGTGCCGCTGCGCCACGACTGGCCTCGTGGATATTTTGGGATTTTGGATTTAAATATTTAATTAATAAAAAATAAGCATCTAAAACAGAATACTGTCCCAATTTAGTCAGTTTCTAGAGTGTTTTTCATTAACACCATTGCATACGTTGTTCATCTGGCCGTACTATCTAACTGAACCGATTGTTCTTAATCAACGTTCGAATTGAACGTATTGGGGTTATTCGTAGTGATTGGAGCGAGAACTAGAGCTGACGAGCAATTTCTTGCAATATCCTTCATTCCAATTCAATTTCATATGCAATATGTGTGTTTCTTTGCATTTTTGTATTTATGTTAAAAATGTTTTTGAGCACTTTCAGTGTGAAATATAAGGAAGTTTTTGATGGTATATTTTAAGCTTCAAGTTTTATCTCGCATTTAGTAGGGTAGACAAAGGTAACCTGGAGAACTACCTAGTAAGTCACTCTGTTTCCCATTTTCCGTCGAGTTTGAGGCATTGCGTGTTGTGTGGCGGAACTCAACGTCGAACTTTTGCCTTAGTACTGGAACAAAGCAAATAAAAATAAAAATAAATAATACTTATTTAGAAAACGTATAAAAATTTGAACGCAGCGGGACTCGAACCCGCGCCTCCTGGAAACCGACCCGACCTGGTCGGTTTTCTAAATAAGTATTTTTCTTTCCTAAGTGGAATAACACTTTAAAAATGTTTAAAAAAAAATGAATTAATAATAATTCAATCCTCTGAATGGGAATCGAACTCACAACCGTCGCGTTTCAGTCATACTACGTGTCGTTATGCCCTTGCGCCAAGAAGGCGTAGGTATAGTACATTCAAGGCATTTTAAATATAAAAAATATTTATTATAAATTGTTTAGTGTTTATAAGATAATGATTCCGTTTTACCAATTATTATTAAAATCTGTAAGTACAATACATTTTTTTTTATTTCACGGTATGTTTACACTAAGTGCTTTGGTTATTACTTTTTATTCGTGCTCGAATAATACTTAGAAACCGTCCGCATTGTTTAATTTTTATACATTTCTCAATAATATATTCTATGCTATATAATGTATAAAAGAAATATAAAAAGTTTTCTTTAATTAATAATACTTATAATTTAATTTAATTATTTTTTTTTTATAGTTTTACGTTAAAATTCGTATATATTAAGTAGTAGTGTTACGATTCTCTCTTCTCTTTTCGCTCAATTATTAATACATAGCGTGATTAGTGGCGAAACTCAATACCGCGCTTCGTCTTATTGCTAAGCAAGGACATATGGAAAAGAAAATAATTAATCCCTTTAAGTAAGAATCAAATTCTCAACCGTCGCGTACAGTCAGACTGTGCTGCGCCACGACGGACTCAATTTCACAAAATAATATACAAAAAAATCGAAATAAAATAACATATTACCAAGTAAAACCCAACAAGCCGTATCACAGAACAGCTTGCATATTTATTAATATTACCACAATGATGATAAATCGTGTGAGGAGTTTAGCAATATGTTACCATTAGCATTGAAATAGCGCTCGTTATCCTATCGGCATCTTCAATTGGAATGGATTTAAGCTTCGAATTGTGCATTGTTCACGCTGTCGATTATAGATAGATGGGTATCTTATCTTAGAAAA
>DWQW01003653.1:0-21992 GCA_018249695.1 Heliconius erato demophoon | reverse complement strand
GAGGGAACCTAGTGTTAAGACACTCCGTTCCCCACTTTCTGCCGATTTCTGGAGGCATTGCGTGTTGAGTGGCAGAACTCAACGCCGCGCTTAACCTCGACACCAGAGCGAAGAAATGGAAATATTATTTTAAGTAAATATTTCATCTCCTCGAGTGGGGACCGAACCCTCAACCAGTCGGTTTTACAGTCACACCTCGTGCCACTGCACCACCACTGGCCTCAAAAAAAAAACACTTTTATTTATCTAAAAATCTTTTTCCACGGTCATTTGTAAAGTGATATGTGGGCGCCATAACACGAGGGTCAACCAGAAAAAATGTGGACGCTGGACCAAGATGTCCAAAGCACTTTGTCTTCATTCGCGACAGGATTACGGTGCGCTGTAAATAATATCAACGCGAGATACGTCATGCAACATTCATGATTATTATTCGGTAATACAGGGTGTTTGGTTATGTTGATTATTGTTTTTGTGTGTTTTAATATTGTTTTAGGTAATTCGTGGACTTGCCTTCCTAAGGAAAAAATATATTTTTTTCTTTAATAGATAGTTCTATAGTAATCTATGGCAAAATACAATCATAGCTATAGGCAATATGCAAAGGAGGCAAATACTCCTATAGTATATATGTACATATTTTTAAACAATTAATTTTTTAGGAACTTAAAATTAAAGTCATCAAAGAGAAACTAAAAAAAACAGCTGACGTGAACTCCTCACTTAAAAAATATATATGTTACACAAAAATTATAATTTCACTAAAAAATATCATGCTGTATACATGCATAAGTGGATTTCCCACAAATATCCTCTAGAGGAAATTATCTCTGTAGCTATTGGGCCCTAACAAGAATTATTGAGGGGTAAGTATTGAGGAAACTCCAATATACGGTGGACTGACCAGACAGTGTTCTTGATTCTTATTATACGAATGTGTACGACAAAAATCTTATTAGTCTTTTATTGTGAATAATAATGGTGATGGTTGTTCTTTATTGTCTTGAAGACAAATATATATATGGGTAAATGTTTTATTATTATAATTAGATTATATATTTTTTTATTATAATCAATATTTTTAAATAAATATAATTTACAAATTGTTCGTTTGTTTGCAAGATTAGCGTGCCAATGACTTTTATTTTCATTATTTAATTTTTCACTGTAACCTTTTTGGAACCTTTTCTCTATTAGGTAGTCTTAAAATTTTAAATAGTGACCGTCGCACTGAAGACGTGACGTTTGTGGGTTCGATTCTTCCTCTGGGGTATGAATTATTTTAGTTTCTCTGCTCTGATAAAAATACCAAGCACGGTGTTGACATCCACCACCAACGCGTAATATTTTCAAAATTGAAGCGGAAAGTAAGGAAAGTGTCTTAGCACTAGCTTCTCTCCATCTATCCTGCAATATATAGGTTACTGTGTGAAGCTAATGTATTTTAATATGTATAACTTTTGAGATTATACTACTATATTCTAACATACTTTTAGGGATTCTTACTTATAAATATCTTATTAAATAATCAATCACCCATAAAATTAATTCAAATCCATCTGTCGTAAATTTTATCTATACTATATCGATGCTAATGAAATTAGCGATCGAAATGTTATTCACCCCGTCATAATACACACTTTCCCCACAAAGCGGGTAAACGCAACAATTTCTGGTAAATTGAAGTAAAAGATGGATTTAATCGAATCGAATACTCTTGGGGGAATAATTTAATAATATACACTTTAGTTTTTTTCGTAATGCGTTCTTGCCATAAAAATGGTATAGCATTTTGTGTGTTAATATAGGATGAATTGATGTGGTTATAGATTTCCAAAGTATCTTTTCACGCAATGCTCTAAATCTGGAGGGTTACGTAACGATGAACATTCCCTTGAATCGAGTGTTTTACTATAATAACCTAAAGCCGTGTAAGGGCAGGTAAATGACTATTTTAAATCTGCACTTTCTTGGTAAATTTTTGTAATTTTAATTTTCGTAAACTTAAAAATATCAAATTCTCAAATCTTAATTGCTGATTCTATAAACATGGTCTGATTATAGTAGACTGGTGAAAAATGCAAACATTTTGTAAATATCTAAAAAAATATATTTGAATGTAGTCAATTCTCACAATATCAATAACAAATTTTTACTATATTTTGATTCGAGAACATTTTTTTAACATTTTGTCTTTGACCAACGTCTATAAAACTTTCAGATATTATTCTACATAAATATCAGTAGTTTTTAGAACTACTTCTGGGAAAAAATACCAGTAATTTTTCGTAGCTACATCTCATGAAAGTTTTTGATAAAATTTAACTTATGTAAAAATTATTTTTGTTTCGATGTGTGAAAAACCACGAGCAAATTCACAAATATCTGCTAAACCGCTGAAAATCGCTGAACTTACTGAAGAGTGAAATGGATAAGTACTAAGGTAAGGGTTTTATGCGTAGATACGCATAGACAACGGTAGATCCCTGTCAATCACGTTACACCATGTATACAAAGACGTAGAATGATTACACATACCTTTTGAAAAAATTCTAACTTCTAACAAAAACGCCAGATTCTGATTTCATTGCCTCATACTATATAATTCGTAATGTTTGTTCCTGATTCAGTATATACCAATAGATACCCAGTCGCTAAACGTTAATTTCGATTTGAAGACTGTTCTTATTGACATATTATGCAATGATATCAAAACATAAGGAAAATACAAAACACTTAAGAAAACTTATTTTCTTACACACATCCCAAAAAATCATAATACAAGTCAAAAATCCATTTGTGCTTCATAAATCTAAACTACCTGGTTAGATTACGCCCGAGAGTCGCGACAGGCAATTTGTTATGAGACCGCTCGAGCGCAACACTCCCGTACCCTTTCCGCGATTTTCAAATTTGTTATTGTTCCGCTATATGATTTGCCTATTTCGTGTTTTGTTGTAAAGAAATTTCTATAAGAATATGCGTTGGAGTGAAATAAGTAGCTTTGTATATGGGATTTTGATTTGAGGAGTTTATGGATGGTTTGTGTTGATATTTTTGAACGTCATTTAGGTTCAGAGATGGATGAATAATCTCTGCTCTGGTATCGAGGTTAAGCGCGGCGTTGAGTTCTGCCACTCAACACGCAATGCCTCCAGAATTCGGTAGAAAGTGGGGAACGGAGTGTCTTAACACTAGGTTCCCTCTGCCTACCCTGCTGTGTGCGGGATACAGCGTGAAGCTAATTTATTTTTTTATTTATATTATGTAAATTGTAAAAATATATTTAAATATTTTAGAATTTGCAGAATCGTACTTGAGGACGAATGTTTATTCCCATTCAATGACGAATGAATGGATTTAGATGAAACAATACAGTAATATAGCTTATACATTAGGGTAACGTATTTTGAAAATATTGTATAATTTGGCGATAATATAACAATAAGTTTAAGAGGGCGAAGCCAAGTGTGTGTCGCTAGCAATATATACATATATACATATGTAATTAAAACTCTTCCTTTACTGTCTGACTGACTGACGAAGCACATATAAAACTACTCAACTTGAATATTAAAACGTAGCATGTAGGTAAGAGGCCGGTCGTGGCGCAGCGGCACGAGGTGTAACTGTAAAACCGACTGGTTGTGGGTTCGATCCCCACTCGAGGAGATGAAATATTTGCTTAAATTTATATTTCCATTTCTTCGCTCTGGTGTCGAGGTTAAGCGCGGCGTTGAGTTCTGCCATTCAACACGCAATGCCTCCAGAATTCCGCAGAAAGTGGGGAACGGAGTGTCTTAACACTAGGTTCCCTCTGCCTACCCTGCTGTGCGCGGAATACAGCGTGAAGCTAATTTAATTTAATTTTATTTTTAAAATTCTTAAAAATAAATAGCATACTAAATAATCATTATTTACAAGAATCCTAATGAGATACGCTACAATGAATATCTCAAAGACAAAATATGGAAAAAGAAATCTCTCTCAAAACGAACCTATAATTTCATAGAAATAACAAAGCAAAAAGCATATTATTTAGCATATAAAATTTTTATATTACGAAAAAATTTTTACTTAATCAAAGGTGCGTGGAGGCGGAAACAGTCTCTACCGGATGCCTTTTACCGGGCGGCTTGTCTTTGAGCGGTGAGATCTATGACGTGGCAATAGGGTGGCAATGATTTTGTGTTTTATTGAGTGTGCATTATATTTTAAATAAGTTTTGACATACATCTCGCGTCTCGTCAAATAGAAATTACATTCTAATTTTCAAGTCAACTCTGACCGCAGTGGGTAACGTAAAACTGAGTTGCTATATAAGGCGTGATATACAGAGGCAGGCCATAGGCTATACTTAAAACCTTCTTTAAAAAATGGACTATGCAACACAAAAATATTATTTCAATTTGAACCAGTAGTGCCTGACACGAGGCCAAGCGCATTCAAGTTAGTGCATTTATTAAAACATTTTTAAAATAAAAATATTTAGTTAGAGTTATTTTCAATTTCTGGTAAGACAAATCACGTAGTTGAGTTCCGCTACTCAACAAAGAATATCTTGAATAAGAGTCGAAAGTACAATGTCTCTTTTAATCTCTCCCACTGAAAACTTAAAGCACAGTGTTGAATTCCACTTTATACATAACAATGCGTGAGTGTTACAACACTACTTTCTACTTGCCCATACACAAGAGTCATGTCATGCCTAAAATATAGATTATTTAAGTATCTCTTTCATAGTCACCCTATCCCAGTCTATGCGTCGCATAAACAATTACATGGGAAATGAAAGCTTTCCTTCCCAAGGGAAACTTTTGTGACTGATCAGTTGTTTGAGACGTATTAATGATGGTTTCTGTTTTTGTTTGTGTTCATCTTTTTCGGCTTTGATCATTGTTCTGGTAGAGTAAATGATAATTAGTAAAAAGTGTAAGGTACTTAGGTTTATTAAAATTAAAATAATTCTGTAGTATTAAATAGTAGTAAATAAATAAATAAATCAGCTTCAGGGCAGAGGGAACCTAGTGTTAAGACACTCCGTTTCCCACTTTCTGCCGAATTCTGGACACGTGTTGAGTGGCAGAACTCAACGACGCAATCCAAGTAGTAAATATTATGTTTCAAATAAGAATTATAAACTTTTAACCGAACTCAAGTATCGAAACTATACAAGCTGAATGGTATCGAGCAGTTTTATATTTATTACCTTAGTGTGTAAAAAAAACAAAAAAATGGTATGTTTTACCGCCTAGTCTTTCTAAGCTAGGAACTGTAGAGTAGCTGTAGGCACGTATAGCTTTCTACGGATTTCGTAGCAATAATGTTTAGAATGAACATGACTACATAACCCTTAAAAGTTTAAATGTAATTGTCTTAAGACTAAAAATATATATTGTATTTGTTTATATATTTACTTGTGTTCAAATACTCCTTTAAAAAATGCTAAAATATTTATTTTTTATTAATGTATAAATATCTCCCAGAGGTCCCGTAAAACAGATTTGAGGATTCAATTTCCATGAAGGAGAAGGAAACATTTTCATAATCCGGCCCTAATAAGACATTATAATTATGGCATTGAGCTCTTCTAATCAGTAATGTCTCGAATTCGGCCGAAATTATTAATATTAGAACCAGCAGAAACAGCTTCTAAGTAGAATTAAAACTTATAATAATTTTATATTACTAAACTTAACCTCACATTGAGTATAATAAACTCAATAAAGAAAGGTATGTAAGGGAAATTGAAGTTACACACTTCCGCCCGACGGATAATGGACTATAGATAAGTTCATTGAATAAAATAATATAGAATTTTCACAAGATTGGAGCTCGAATATCCGTACCAGGGACTAAAATCTAATTAAAATATTTTATTTTATTCATTTAAAATTTTAAGCAACGACTTTTCCCATTTTCCATAGCAGGTTAGGCAGGTGGAACCTAGTGTTAATACACACCGTCCACTATTTTTTGCTTAATAGACAATTTTAAGACATTGTGTGTTAAATGACGGAACTCAATACCACTTTTGTCTTGTTACTTCAGTAACAGGCAAACAAGGATATAAAAATAATTTATTCTTCC
This sequence comes from Heliconius erato demophoon, assembly GCA_018249695.1. Taxonomy (NCBI): domain Eukaryota; kingdom Metazoa; phylum Arthropoda; class Insecta; order Lepidoptera; family Nymphalidae; genus Heliconius; species Heliconius erato. Next base: position 15,902 of record DWQW01003653.1, on the reverse strand, counting down.
AAGTGGTAACCGACCCCATAACCTTTGCAATCACGTCGTTGTGGCGCAGCTGCTCAGCGTTTGATTATAAACGTAATGATTATGGGTTTGATTCCAATTCGGAGGAATTACTTATTGTCATTTCCTTTCTTTGATAACAGGATAAAGCACGTTATTAAGGCCTTCCTACATTTAACAAGCAATGAGTCAATCTTGGGTTCGACCGGAGAGAGGAGAACGGAGTAACTTAACATTTATGCTTATTTTACTTTATGCGAAATAAATAGTGAAGCAAAACAAAATAATAATACTCAATAATAAATAATTTCATCAACACTACATTTCCCCATAAACACGTACATACATAACGCATAGTGAATAAATAAATAACATTTCCACCTGAAATAAAAGGAGAGTAAAGGTCGGTCCCCAAAAAGTAGTTAATCGCGTTTAGAGACCGCCTCCGAGCACGAATGGCTTCATTTACGATTTTTATTTCCGGTTAGTGAGGTAAATATCGTATTTAAGATATATTTTTTTTAATTTTCACGCTGTATCTCGCATAGCAGGATAGGTAGAAAGAACTTAGTGTTAAGACACGCCGTTCTCTGTTTTAGTTAAATGCCGCTAATACCGCTAATACCGCTAAATTTTATCTTATTAAAGCGATGGAATAAAAAAAAATCCCTTAAGTTAAATTCGAACTCACTTCGTTGCGTTTACAGTCTGACGTTGTCTCAATACGCCACAATAGATTTTTTTAAATTAAAACCCCTGTAAAGAATTCCACATTAAATAAGCACTTTGCAAGTTCGGTAGAAGCAGGTACCCGAAAACTATTTTTTTTGTAAATTAAGACAACGATCTAGAAAGACCTCTTGAAGGTTAATAAGAATAAAAAATATTTCAGTATAAAACTACACAAGAATATTAAATCGATCTTGTTTGTCCCTAAATCATGTTTCTAATTAAGCTTAATTACCAGAACCTATATATTGAGATTGTCCTATATATGAGTGAATGTAACCAGGCAAAGCTTGGTGTTGAGTTCCGACATTCAATATATAATGTCTCAAGAATTCAAAAGAAAATGGGAAACGGAACTGTTCGAATATAGAACGCAGTGTCTTGACATTGGGTTACCAGGTTCCTGCCTATGCTATTTGCAAGATACAGCGTGAACCTAAATATTTCAACCCCAGCAGGTGCATCACTAGTTGTAATAAGCGCTATCGGTGTATTGAGATTAACTCGCCTTTATAGCTCAGGTTAGTGTACATTAAATTTAACGATTCTACTTCATTGGTCTATTGCTCTAAATTGGATCAGACAATGACGCGAATGCCGGTTCAAATGTTTATTTTATTTTCTAGAGTGTAAAGAGAAAAGAGAAAAACAAAGCTGTAATTCGATCGGTAATTAAGGAGAATGATTCTATTTTCGTGTGTGTTGTTTTCGTTTATTATTTTTTTTATGATAGTTCAGAGTAACTCAGATTGTAAATGTAATGGTTGTGGGTTTGATTTTTACTCGGTGGAATGTATGTCTAGTCTAGATAGAGACAGGCGTTGAGTTCCGTCACTTAAATATTATTTTTTTACGTTTCGCCATTTATCGTGCATATAACAGAGGGAATCTAGTGTTTCTCATTTGCCGAGTTTCCACATACTTTGCCTTTTATCCAGAGCAGGATCATGAAAATAATTCATACCCCTAAATCAGAATCAAACTCAAAACTATCACGTTTCTAGTTTGACTTTGTCCCAGTATTTCACGAGCTATTCAGCAATGACCCAACATTTAATGTCTATATATTCGATCTTTAACATCTCGCCATTATTTCACCTCTGGTGGCCTTCTAATAATACGCAAAAGTAAGTTCACATAAAGGTTATTTCTAATGTTTATGAAATTTATTGTAACATATACATTTTTTTTTTTTAATTTTGAATATGTATTGTGTAAGATAAATACCTGGGTAGAGGACTAAACTTAGTGTTGAGACTCTGAAAATGAAACTAGTTCATTTTCTCGAGTGAAAAACAAACCCACAACCAACGCACCAGAGTAGCCTAAAATCATTTTAAAAATCAAAATATTTTGCAATAAACCAAAATAATTTATGGTAACAGTGCTGACCGAAATCATCAAACCAGCTTCTAACTTTTAATAGATCCTTAAGCAAATCTCATCTCATCCTTTAACCCGTGACGAAATTACGTAAGTCTTTTAGCAGTAAAATCGCTCATAAAGACTATTTTATAATGGGATCGTAAAACTGACTTCAATTGGATAAGGGCGGTCCCCAGGGGCACTTTTTCTAATTTTACGATTTGCTTTTGTGTCGTTTGTAGAAAAAATATACGATGCACCTGCGTTTAACATAATGTATTCGTTACATATTTGCGGAAAACTCTCTGTTTAATTAAAATTATATTTCCGTTATATATAAGAGTGTCATTGTAAATGCGATAGGTTGTTTTTAAAAGAAAAAGTTCTCTAGAAAACGGAATGTTTAGTATTTTCATTTCCTCATTCTGGTAATAGGGCAAAAGCTCTGCATTGAGTCAACACGAAATGCCTCTGGAATACAGCGGGAAGTAGGAAACAGTGTCTTAAGAATAGGTTCCCGTTGCCTTCCCTGCTAGGTGTGGGATACAACGTGAAGCTAAAAAGAGCACCAAAAAAAGTCTAGGTCGACGCAACGACTCAACTGACTCAAAAACACGCGAAGCTAGGCGTTATGAATTGAAATTCACAGACGGGGAAATTAATTATTTTCTTTCTTTTGCTCTTGTAATAAAGAAATAGCATGGCTCTGAATTCTCATTCCCACTCAATACGCAATGTCTCGATAATTGGACGGAAAGAAGAGCACTAGTGACATAACATTAGGTTCCTTCTACTTACCTTATTTAAAATTATATATTTATAACTATATATTCATATAAAAAAAATCAATAAAAAACCTAACACATCATTACTGTGGTCAACCGACCCAGAGTTTCCGGACCATTTTTAATCAAGACCAACTCGATTGAGTTCTACTCAACCGTCTAATTAGTCGCAGAATGCTGGGGGTCTATTTTGATTACTTTGATAATTGTTTTTTAACCTACGTATGTGAAACGTCACCCGAAAGCAAATAAAGGGTTGGTTCTGTTAAAACTGTAAAGCAAAATAAATAATGAGTGGAGAAACCTTGTTTGGTCAGGCTACAAAAATACAATATGTAATTATATAATAAGCAAATGGAACCTAGTATTACGACACTACGTTCCTTATTTTCTGGTTAATTTGGGTTAATAAGACATGACGGAATTCAACGCCGTGAAAACTTGGTTTAATCATTTTAGATGAATGATATTTACACACATTTCGCATATTGACAAAGTGGAATGTTAAGTTCCACCGGCTTTCACAGTTGAATTTCGACCGGAAATCGAAGGGTTTAGACACTAGGTTTTCTCTGTTTTTCCTTCTATATCCGACTAAAAAGGTGAAAAAACTAAAAAAATATGTGAATAAACAAAATATACTCAGACGATAAAATTGATCTTTTTCAACAATTTTATATACACAGTGCTGTGCAATAACTTTCATCATTCATTGCGAATATATGGAAAGACGACTATAAAAGGGGTATTCTATCAAATCCATACAAACAATAGATATAAAACAAGCCAAGTGGAACACCCTTTGAACGATTCAGCACTCGTCACGCCTGTCAAGCGTACAGGGTGCTTGGTTTCTGCTATTTTAAAGAGAAAAATCATATTTTTTATTTATTATATAGTAAATTTTCTCTTTTTTTTTAGTATCATCTAGTAGATGGCATAGAAAATTTAGTGTTAAATGGCTAGACTTTTCACACAACTTATAGTAAAACAGTAAACAGCAGTAGTTTTAGATAATGAAAGTAGAAAAACTTTAATACTAAAAACTAATTCTTATTTTTTTATTTTACACTTTATAGCATATTGATTTAAGTTTACAATTAAGTTTTCTTGAACAATTGAAGATATATGGAGATTTTTTTGTTACGAATATTAAAATTGTAGACACACGCTGTGTACATACCATCAATGATACGTAACTTTATGTCCAGAGAGGAATCAATCAATCCTTTCCACTGACACCTGAGCCAAGTCAAAATTCCTCACCATCCCACCCACACGTATGAAACATTGTAGTATAGGTACTGATATTATTCTTTTACCTTTTCTAAATATATTATATATGGTATAAAATATCGGAAATGCGTTATATTTTGAATACTTATGTAATACTCGTAATCTCGTATACAATTATACTGTGTTTTAGGAATCTAGTCGTTTAGAAACCATACCTTGAAGTGGTGTTAGTTTAAATAACATAAATTGGTGTAAAGGTTAAATAATTATTATTTATTACTAAGATCCTTTAAAACTTATATTACGCGACGCCTCGATAATTCAAGTGAAATTAGGGCATATTTTTCCATATACTTTCATTTGGTGGAAGTATACAATAGCCTTAATGGTGATGGAATGTCTTAACGCTAGGTTTCTAGGTTCCCTCTGTTTACTCTGCTATGAAAAAAAGGATTAAAAAAATTATGTAATTGACTTAGATGGCTTCCAAAAACGATGGGTTAAAAAAGTAGCTCTGCTAATTGTGGAATATCTTTGAAAATATGATAATCTACTTTAAGGTACTTTAAAAACATTTAAATTTATGCAGGATCCACGTCGATGGCCTTCACCTAACGGCTACCTTACTTCTAAGTTTGTCACCTCTCTTGTACGTTTTCTATTTTAAAACGAACAGTATTTATTACTAAAGAAAAATATTAAATTAGCTTTCTTTGTTTTATTGGTCAGTATCGTGCTTATGGTGGCGTGAGGGAACACAGTTTGTTACTATCCAGACGTTAAGTAATTTAGTTTACGACCTATCGCACTTTAAACTTGCCTCTAGTTTGAATCATAGTCTTAATAATAAATGTTCCGTTTGAAATTACATTTAAAATGAATTGGATAAATACTGAGTTTGAGTGGTCACTTGACGTAAGTCTCATGAGTCATTTAAATAAAAAAAAATAATATACCGAACATGTTTTGGGGAAAATGAAAGAATGTCCTTTTTTATTTTTTTCCGGAAGCTTATAATTGAGACGTAAGTCTTTATTTTACATATGTTATAAAGCTGATGAGATTTTTTGAAGAAGATGAGACCTAAGAAAGTTTTGGGTTGTTATTTTTGGGGTTCCGTACCTCAAAAGGTAAAAAAAACGGAACGCTTATAGGATTACATTGATGTCCGTCTGTCAGGAGTATTTATCTCGAGATTGCGTGGATTTTCCAATCTGAAATTGATATCAAATATATAAATCTACGATCCCTTGAAGCTCAGAAAAAAATCTAGGTTCTAAAAAAAGCTTCACGCTGTATACCGCACACAGCAGGGTAGGCAGAGGGAACCTAGTGTTAATACACTCCGTTCCCCACTTTCTGCCGAATTCTTAGTTTCTAAGTAAACGTAATTAAAAGGTACGTTACGTAATGCGTTAATTTTTGCATCATTTTTGGTACTTTTTGTATGAAATTAGCCGCGTAATCAAAACCTTTAGAGTACTTATGAAATTGTACAAGCAATAAGATCTTACAATGAAAATAACGAAAAATCTCTGAAAAGTGTAAAATTACAGATATTTCTTACTAAAAAAACATTACAAGCTTATAAAAAACCATAACAAAGTTAATTTAATACAAAATTACTGCATACGTTAGCAAACTTAAGTTTGTCAACTTTCATACCATTGACATTACATAGCAATTGTACTTCCCGTTAACATACAATCTTCATATTGGTACGGAACCCTTGATATGCGAATCCGACTCACATTTAACCAGTTTTTTTAATATACACAGCAATAGCATTTCGGGTTCGGGTTTTATATTTTTATTTTTTCACTCTGCTGTCGAGGCTTAACACGCAATGTATTCGGCTGTATGTTGGGAGCATCTTAACACAACGTTTTAACGTCGGACATGGGATATAGCGTGAAACAGATTTAATTTAATTTTATCTTCTTATTTTCCTTTCTAGCTAGCGAAGCGAAGTACTGACATTGGCCGACTCTTGAAGAGGCGTGGACTAGGAATGGACGAAGACAAGCTGTTCGTCATGATGATGAACTTACGATTAAGTAATGAAATTATTATTGTATAATATATAATATATTTTAGGAGTCATTTTAACAAATTCCTTGACAATAATATATAAAAAACTTTCTTGGATTTTCAAGGTCGTTGAAATGGAGGTGGTATTACTTCTTTGGTGGGCCTATCACAAATTCTCGGTGGCCGCTGATAACCTCGAAGGTTTGTTAGAAAATCATGGATTGGGGCAAGTCGTTCTGATGATATACCCTGTAATATTTATGAAAAATAAATTTCAATGTCTAGATTGAATTTTAATTTTAGTAAATATAAAATAATTTACTAAAACAAAAAAAAAATACAAACAAACAAAAATGTTGGTTAATTTTGATATAGTAGCTGTATACCATATTTTCAGTGACACACAACAAACAGTTTAACATTATAATAATAATAATAATAACTTTATATGTAATTTTTCCATTTTGCGCTTGAATTCGTGGTTTTATTAAAGTTTTACATATTATTACCGTGTTGAGCGGCGAAACACAGCGCCGTACTTAGTCTTACCAAGGCAGAGAAATAAAAATAAATTTTGTCATAACCAAATTCCTTTGGATAATCTGCAACCACCTCTTCATTACTAAACTATTTTACTAGGAAAATGGTATTACAATTTTAGCTTACCTCTGTTCGTCGATAAATGACGGCTGAAATTAGCCTGCCCCATAGTACTTGTATCAAGTAAGGTCCAAATTCATCATCTGCTTCTATCAAATGTAACTGCATACCAGTGCCTAGAGCTTCAGCGTCAGCTATAAATAACACGTATTTTTTATCATATAAAAACACTAGAGATGTGAATTTAAACTGATAATTTATTGACGCAGTATTTATGATTGAACATTGATTATTTTTTTTTTTAAATTTTCACGCTGTATCCTGCACATAGAAGGATCGGATGCTCAGAAGTTAAAAATAGTCCGTGCTCCCTTCAAAACTGTCGTTTATAGTCGATCTATCGTGCGTCGGCTTATGTACTGACTGTACCTTTTTATTGATTATTTAAAAGTTTGTAAGCAAATCATTTACCACAATTAATTTAGAATATTTTAAGCAAAAAAATAGTACTAGCTTAAGTAAAAAAATATCTAAATAGAAAGAAGTAAATTCTGTTATTTCTTAAAATGATATCTACTTACCTATCCTCGTATTATCAGTTTCTAAAGAAAAAAGCTGTTTAAAACATCCATTTACACCAGGAACAGCTTTAGACCAGATATCGAAAGGTTTCTCAGAATGATATCGTTGACGAATTATAGTGCCTTTGATTCTATTTATTAGCTCTTGACTTGGCGATTCGAATTTTCTGCTTACCAACCATCTTAGACCAGCCTTTAAAATAAAACAATATAACAGATATTTTTTTAAAGCTTCACGCTGTATCCCTCTTGTAGCAGGGTAGACAAAAAGGCCCTTGTGGTGGTGGTGGGTGGTACGAATTTCTTACCATTTACACTGATCTTGCACCGCGTCCTTTCTTCATTTCTTTCAAATACCTGAACCTTTGGCTTATTCTCATTCAGTCTTAGACCATTGCTTTAAGAAACTTCCTTCTTAGTGGGAATGGAGTGTAGTGTATCAGAATTAATTAGTAAAAATGATATAGCTCATTTGGTGCAACAACGACGTAATTACACTTTTTTTACAAACCATGTTAAGCATGACAATGTATGCGGAAAGATTATTTACAAACTTCGATAGTAACTATAAAATATTAAAAAGTGCAAATACATCGTTGTTGCACTAAACAAGAGAGTAGAACTCACCTCATCAGTTTCACTAACATCCATCTTATAGCACGATATCTGTCTCAATCTTGGGAATCCCTTATCCGGGACCAAAGCAACAACAAACCAAGTTCCTATAATATCAGTAATATTATAATTAGCCTGATATCCGTTGCATTGCTGTAGTACTTTATCGTTCTCCCCTTGAGTCACGGAACTAGCAAAATATATTATATACAAGAGAATGAAGAACGGTGTCATGATGCTGAGACTTCCTTTCGAGGAGTGGACGCGAGTTAGGACCCTTCTGTTTGTATTAAATGGATAGGTTTGTGAATATACAGAAGTGGCATTTATGAGAAATGTAGTGTTTTAGCTTTAGTAATATAGACCGCAGCGTTAAGTTCCGTCATTCTTTTGAATAAGAGTGGAAAATGGAGAATGGAGTAATTGGATTCTATGTTCTCTTGGAAAAATAATTATAAAATTGTGTGATTATAAAATTGTGAATTATATCATTCTTACAATAAAAAGTAATTACGACAACATGCACGTAGGAAGCGAAGTGTTTTAACACTACATTTCTTCTGCCAACTTTATGAGATACAAAGTGTAAGTGTAGTGTGTAAGTGAACTACAAATTAAAAATATTCCTTAAAATACAGTTTTTACTGTTTGTGCTGTCTATATCTTTTGATGTTTACTGAGTTGAAGTACAAAATTAGGTGTGATGATTTGTCTTGAATAGGATAATTTTCAATTTGCACTCGAGTCTAAGTGTGCACTACTTCAGGCTTTAAGCACATTGAATAATAATCTAATTGACACATTTTTTTTTATTTCGCGCTATATTCCATATAGAGAAGGATTCGTAGAGGGAACCTGGGAACTTTATGTTAAGACACTCCGTTCCACACTTTCCATCGAATTTCTGAGATATTTCGTGTTGACAGGTCGAACTGATCGCTGCTTTGCCTAGCGAACCAGAGTGAAGAAATTGAAAACATCTAATATTTCATTTCCTAGAGTGGCAATCGAACCCATAAACTGTCGCGCTTACATCGCACGCTATTCCTTTGCGCTACGACTGTCCTCAAATAAACTTAACTCATATAAAAGCTAGTTATAAAAAGTTAACAGTTCCTACAATTTACAAGTTTTTTATTACTTTAAGGTTTTTACATATTCTATCAAATACATATTTCTGATTTTCTCAGTAATTATTCGTACTATAACGTCAACCATAGTATACATAGGGCATTACAAAATTAACCTAAAGTGATCATGGTGGGCCATCAGCGATAGTTGTTACACAATATATAAAATGTTATTCCAAAAAGAAAAATACTTATATAGAAAAAAATATAAATATTTATTACACGAATATATGACATCTTTCAAGTTACTTTTCACATTATTTAATAATTGTACTTAAATCAAAGAAAACAATATTATAACCCAAATATATTCCAAAAGACTTAATAAATTGAAAAATTTTCCCCATCCTCGGTTTCCATCCCATTGATTTACCCATTAAACAATACCCACTGGACCCACGGACACTTCGCAAATATATTCAAAATGTCGTTCCTCTTAAAAATATTCGCCATTACGTCTCTTAATCCATTCGAAGACAGAATATTCGTCTTTCTTAGCGAAAATACGGTCATTGTTTAAAAAGTCAAAACCTACATACATTTAGTTGAACAAAGGCAGTAAAAACGGTTTATGGACTTGTTATTGCCATCCCGACGGACAGGTTGTGTGGTACAAGTTACTAGCTGATGACTTTAAGTGCTAAATGTCATAATAGAATCGAAAACCCCGATATGATTAGTGAATATGGAAGTATAAGCCTGATAAATTTTATAATTTTAGGTCAAACGGAAGTACCCTAGTAATTTAGATTTTCTTTATAGTGTTGAAATACGCGTTTGGTGGGTTATAAGCTGTCATATGTTTATTTTTAAGTAAATGTAGAAATACGATTTTTCAGGAAATCAAGGGACGGTAGAATTGAGTATATGGTTTGAATTTCAACTCCATATCTCTAAGCGTTCTTAAGATAACGCTCTTGACAGATAGACAGACAGACATAAAGAACCCGGACGGAACGGAACCCTAGAAATATATAATAAATTTTCACAGTAAGGACCCATACCTAGCATTCTCGTGCGCCATGACGGCTCCGTTAAGGCACTTTCGGTCTCCACTTTCCGCCGAATTCTGGAGGTATTGCGAGTACGTGTTGAAACTCAACCTCGCCCTTTGCCGCAATACCAGATTGAAGAAATGAAAATATTATATATTTCAGTTCTTTGAACGAGAATCGAACCCATAATCTGTCGCGCTTACACGCTTGTGGCCCTGCGCCACGACAGACCTTATTTTAGTTATACGTAAGTAATAATTAGATTGCAAAATAACGCTTCAGCTTATGTCCTAAATATTTTCAAACAACGAAACGATAGAAACAGATTTTAATGCATCCTATGAAAATCTTCATTCGGAGAGATCTCCCTTTGAATTTTAATATAAAATACGAATCGGGACTTTATTAGCGTTGAATGAAATGCTAATAAATTTGAAAATACTTTTTATGTAAAATCCGTTTGAGAATAATGTGTTTTGAAGTAATGAAAAATAATAAGTAAAAGCGATGTATATTTTATATTGTTCTTTGAGCTGTAGTTAAGAAAAGTTGAACTGGAACAGAAAAAATCACTATAATATCATTTTATTGCAGTGCCCAAGACTTCGGCAGGAAGTGGAGAATTGAAGTGTCTTTGTCGGAACGGAATGTCCTTGCACTAGGCTCCCAGGTTCCCTCTGCCTACCCTGCTATGGACAGGATATAGAAAAAATGTTTATTACTAAGACTAAATGTGTAATTGACTTTTATTTAATTACTATTCATAATTTTCGTGGGGCACAAAGTGTGACTGTAAAACCGACTGGTTGTGGGTTCGATACTCACTCGAGGAGATGAAGTATTTACTTAAATTTATATTTCCATGTCTTCGCTCTGGTGACGAGGCAAAGCGCGCCGTTGAGTTCTGCCACTCAACATGGAACGCTCCAGAATTCGGCAGAAAGCGGGGAACGGAATATCTTAACAATAGGTTCCCTCTGTCTACCCTGCTGAATGTTGGATGGATACAGCGTGAAGCTGATTTAATTTAATATTTTCCTTAATCATTTTCGTGTCAAAAAATGACTTATGATTTTTTTTTCCTATATTTTTCATTATAGGGAATATATTATTGAATGGAAAAATAATAAAAGTATCAAATCAAATTTTAAATTTGCTTCAGATTTTTGAAATATTTCAAAATTAAAACAAGTAGTCAGTCAGTAATTAATCTTACCCTTTCACGAGCCGTTAGCGACAGAAAATAAAAGGTTTCAACTCGAGTTCACAGCCTCATTAACTTTGAATATTCATAAAAAATATCATTATATCTTTTTCTAATTTAAGTTGATTAAATATCCCTAATATATAAACTAGGTTCCCTTTGTCTATGCTGTTACATGAAGAATACAGCGTGAACATAAAAAATTGCAAAATATATAGAAGGTTAAAATGTATTTTATATAATACATTACAATATATTGAGGCAAGTCGTGGCGCAGTGGCAGTGACAGCAGTGCGTGGACAGAGAGGAAATTAAATATTTATTTAAATCTATATTTAATTTTTTTCGTTCTGGTGTCGAAGTGAGGCGCAGCGTTGAGTTTCGCCACTAGAGGGAACCTAGTACTTAGATACTCCTTTCTTCTAAATAAATATTTTGTTTCTTCGAGTCGACATCGAACCCACAGCCAGTCACGTTTACAGTTACACACCTGCGCCACGACTGGCCTCTCAGAATGTCATATATAAAAGTTAAAGTTAAGTTAAGTTATATGTTAAAGTAAGTAAAACCGCGGCTAAACGCCAGTTGTCAATATGTTATGGTCAAAATGACAACATTCTATCAATTCAATCAGTTTCAATAGGTTTCAGTAGTAGGCCTCGCCGCAACAGTAGGGCCCCTCGTTACGGAATGTATTACAGCTCCATGTCGACAGCGATCGTAAAACTTTATGAACTTACGCCCTCTTGAACTATCTGTGACAATCACAAGGACATAGAGTAATATTTACTACCTAATGGATTAGAAAAATATAAGAAGAAATGGAAATATAAATATTTCATTTCCTCGAGTGGGAATCGAACCCAAAACCAATCGATTTTACAGACACACTTTGTGCACCTGCGCCACGACTGGCCTCAACTAATGTAATTTTTTTAACAGACTTAACGAACAAAGTATGAAGTGGAGCAGATGCTAGAAAACAAAAACCATTGAAATGTAATCATTACCTGAACGAGAATCGAACTCACATTATCGCGAGTACTCATAGAAGATACCTTTAAATTGTATCTCAATCATATAATATTTTAAAATATAAACAGAATATTCGTATAATATCTTCTGTCTGACATTACTCTGTAACATTACGGTTGAGATTTCAATAACGACATCCGATACGTGATTGCTTGAAGATGTTCTACATAGCGCTGTTAAGTGACAGACTGACTCGGCGATTTATATGAATGTGCCTTAGAAATGAATATAAATACTAGAGAAGTAAAATACCGCATATCAGAATAGGTAGGTACCTAGTGTTAAAATGTTCCGTTTTCTTAAATATTCCCTTTCTGTAGAATATTCATGATGTTAAGTGTTGAGCGGCGTAACTCAACACCGCAATATTTATTTATTTACTCGTTATTGGTTGTATATACTTTTAGTGTCTCGCTGTCTCTGCACACAGCAGGGTAGGCAGAAGGAACATAGTGTTAAGACACTCAGTTTCCCGTTTTCCGCTGAGTTCTGGAGGCATTGCGTTGAGAGAGGAACTCTACGCCAGGTTAACACCAAAGCGAAGAAAATGGTAAAATATTATTAAAAAATAAAAAATAAATATTTAATATTATTAAATATTTCATTTCCTCGAGCCGAAATCGAATCTGCAACCTATCACTGCGTTACACTTGGTGCCCCTGATCTCATATATATATTTATTTCTATTTTTAAAAAAATATTCCACCACCATAATTATTTCGTATATGAATTTTCAAAGAATAAATGAAAATGTGTTTCATATATATACACATATTTTTGCGATTTCCATGGGATACCTGAAATGAGTGCCAAAATACTGGAGCATGATCAGATAAAATATAGGTTTTCATAAAAAAATAAATTTTGAACCTTCGTGGCGCAGGGGCACAAGCGTGTGGCTGTAAACGCTATGGTTTTGGCTTAAAACTCCACTCGGAGAAATGAACTATTATTTATTAATATTGAGGCCGGTCGTAGCGCAGCGGCATAAAGTGTGACTGTACCGACTGGTTGTGGGTTCGATCCCCTCTCGCAGAGATGAAATATGTACTTAAATTTATATTTCCACTTCTTCGCTCTGGTGTCGAGGTTAAGTGCGACGTTGAGTTCTGCCACTCAACACGCTATGCCTCCAGAATTCGTCAGAAAGTGGGGAACGGAGTGTCTTAACACTAGGTTCCCTCTGTCTATCCTGCTGTGTGTGAGATACAGCGTGAAGCTGATTTATTTTTTTTTATTTAAAAAAAAATCATTTATTTGCTCTGGTAATACGGCAAAAAAATGGCGTTGAGTTCACCATTTAACACACAATGCTTCGAAAATTTTGCGAGAAGTGAGGAACGGAGTGTTTTAATTAGGTTCCTAAAACCTACTCCGCTATACTCGTTACTCGTCCTACTAAAAAAACTTTTTATAAAAATCTAATAATGGCATCATTTTTACAGGTATGCACGATTTAGTGAGATATCAACAACGACCACACCTAAGCAATACGAACCGTGTTTATTGCGAAACATTCATTTTTAATGTTCTAATATAAATTTCATTTCGCGTAATCACTTTAATTGGTATAAGAAGTTTTGTAAAATTTTATATATATTTATATTTTTTTTATGTAAAACTGTCATTCATTGTTTTTGTATAGTCATGTGAATATTAAGGCCAATCGTATTCCCACTCGAGAAAATATTTTTTGCATTATCACTTCCTCGCCCTGGTAATGAGGAAAAACGCGATGTTGAAGTCCACCATTCAACATGCCTCCAAAATTCGGCGGAAAATGGGGACTAGAAATATCTTAATGGGAACAGAGTGTTTCCAATATAAACACTAGGTTACCACGTTACCACTACCTACCCTGATATATGCGAAAAATGACTATTGCTATAGTTTTGAGATAATTGCAATTGTATTAGGAAACGTACGTACGTTTTCGCCTAACGGGACTAAGACTCTTGTATACCGTTTGAGCTCCATAGATTATTTCTGTTTTTTAAATATTTTTGAAATGTTAAAGCACTCTGTTTCCCACTTTCCGCCTACGTTTTCAGACATTGCGTATAATTACGAATAGCGGAAATCAACGCTGCATTTATCTTCTAGATATTTTAGTAGATAAGAGCGACTTTCCATAGAGCGAGAATGAAAGTAATTTAAAATTTACCTCCGAAATAATAGACCGAAAATACAAATTTATAAATGATTATCTAAAATATATAAAATATAACATTTTAAACACAAAACAGCGTAAAACATGGCATCCACAATATAAAAGAGGTAATACTTAAATGCAAGACGGAAATCGCTTACCGCCGCGCCCTGACGTTTTGCAAATGGCGTCACATGACGTGGAAATGATAGTTGCATTACGTTAGTTCACACCCAGTTTATTAAACCCAGTTTGTTATATTTTAGAACGTGGATATGCTAGTCTTGGTTAGGGTGTGTACACACAAATGTCGGTTTTTTTGCAGGGTAGCCAGAGGGAACCTAGGGGTAAAATACAACGTTCGACATTTTTCGTTGATTTTTCGTAATAAATAATACTTCACTTCCTGATGTGGGAATCGAATTCACAGCGATCGCGCTTAAAATTACATGTTTGTGCCACTGTGCCACAACGAAAATGTGGAATGATATAAAGAAAATAAAATAAAAATCAGCTTCACGCTGTATCCCGCATACAGCAGGATAGGAACCTAGTGTTAAGACACTCCGTTCCCCACTTTCTGCCGAATTTTTGGAGGCATTGCGTGTAGAGTGGCAGAACTCAACGCCGCGCTTGGCCTCGACACCAGAACGAAGAAATGGAAAAATACATTTAAATAAATATTTCATCTCCTCGAGTGGGGATCGAACCCACAACCAGTTGGTTTTACAGTCACACTTTCTACCACTGCGCCACGACTGGCCTCAAAAAGAAAATGAACATATAAAGAAAATGTTAAGAATATTAATGAGTCCGTTGTCGTGGCGGCGTCTTACTGTAAGACCGTTGTGGGTTTGACTCCTAATCGGGGGGATAAATTATTTAAATGTCTTCGCTCTAGTAACAAAAGAATACGCGATGTTGAGCTTCGCTACTTAACACACAATATCTTGAAAGTTGGACGAAAAGTGAGAAATGAAGTATATTAAACCTTTTTATAATTTAGAACGCGGGTATGCAACGCTTAGTTAGGATGTATGTATGTACACAGTAAATTTTCAATTTTTATGTTTGGTAGAAGAAAATGTTAATTTTCGAAATATTACACGCAATTTTAAAAAAAATTGAGTGGAAAATGGAGAACAGAGTCTCCTAACACTAGGTTACCTATATCTAATCTGCTAGAACCTATTTAATATTATTTTTTATTTATCCCAATATCTAAAATAAAAATAGTAGATAATATAATATAATAGTAAATAGAATAATAAAAAAAATAGTAAAAAGTGTAAATTTAATAAAAATCCCTCTCATGTGAACTCACCTTAACACCGATCTACAACCGCATGCATGCACTGATATATTGTCAGAACAATTTTTCATTTAAGAAGATTAACAACATGTTATTGCAATTCACAGACACTATATTGGGGTCACTAAACTGAATATA
>DWQW01003652.1:0-21993 GCA_018249695.1 Heliconius erato demophoon | reverse complement strand
GCGCCTGGTCGGTTTCCAGGAGGCGCGGGTTCGAGTCCCGCTGCGTTCAAATTTTTATACGTTTTCTAAATAAGTATTTTTCTTTCCTAAGTGTGGAATAACACTTTAAAAATGTTTAAAAATATGAACGTAAATACTTTAAAATTTAAAAAATGTGTTTTTAAGCTCCAGGAAAATACTTTTTCACCCAAAAAAACTCCCTTCCAAAATCACGTTACAAGGATGGACCTCATAAATATGTCACATATGACATGGGTGCAAATTATGGCACCCATATCAAGATGGGCCTAATGTAATGGGTATTTGACGAAATTATGCTCAGTAATGATCATTTAATTTAGATACGACACAATGGCCTCCGAGACTAATTCTCTTGTCGCGATTAAATTTAATTAATATAAATGTTGATGTATGTATGTATGTATATATGTATGTATGTACGTTGTATGTAATAGTTTAAATGTTGCCAGCTTGTCTTGTCTGTGGTTTTTGTCATATTTCTCTATTTATTACTGAATATTTGTCATTATGACGCGAGAGACTATTGCTGTAAACGCGACTGGCGTGACATACCCACAAGGTATGATTTCCACTTGAGGAAATGAAATATTTAATATAGTTCTGCCACTCAACACGTAGTTTCTCCAGAATTCGGCGGAATCTGGAGTACTCAGGGTCTTAACATTAAGTTCCGTCTCCCTGCTCTGCTGTATGCAGGATACAGCGTGATGCTGAGAATAAAAACTCTTTAAAATACAATTCTATACTAATATTATAAAGGTCAAAAGTTTATTTGTTTGCACGCGCTTATCTCAGAAGAGGCTTGTTCGAATTACAAAATTATTTTTGTTCTTCATAGTCTAATCATCAAGGAAGGCAAGGTAATATAGCCTATTGTCTATATCGCATCTGCATATGTAATTGTTTCAATATTACCCGCTGTGTCTGCGGCCAGAGGTACCTCAGATTAAAAGTTATTTTTTTTTAGCAGAAGGCACTAAGTGTTAAGACACTCCGCTTTCCAATTTACTGCCGATTTCTAGAGACATGACATGTTAGATGGCAGAACTCAAATGCGCGCTTTGCCTCGTTACCAGAGCAAAGAAATGAAAATGTTAAACATTTCATTTCTTCAAGTCGAGATCGAACCCACAACTTGTCGTTTACATCCACACTTTTTACCCCCGCGCCACGACTGGCCCAGTAATGTTATATAAACACTATTGTGCCCAAAACTATATTTCACGGCGCTTAATTATAACTGTCAAACTAACAATCTTAGCATTTCCTTACAACAAAGCTCATTCAAAGTGAACCAAACTCTACCAATATTTTACAATCAAAGCTCAGAAACAAGGTTTTATAACTTAGCTAGCTTTAGGTCTCATACACAGTATGCTATAATATGATTAAATAAAAATAAATAAATCAGCTTCACGCTGTATTCCGCACACTGGAGGGTAGGCAGAGGGAACCTAGTGTTAACACACTCCGTTCCCCACTTTCTGCCGAATTCTGGAGGAATTGCGTGTTGAGTGGCAGAACTCAACGCCGCGGTTTGCCTCGACACCAGAGCAAAGAAACGGAAATATAAATTTAAGTAAATATTTCGTCTCCTCGAGTGGTGATCGAACCCACAACCAGTCGGTTTTACAGTGACACAGGCACTTCCTTTCACCAATTTTCTCTAGATTCTGGAGGCATTACGTATTGAGTGGCGGAACTCAAAGCCGAATGTAAAACTAACATTAAATAATAAGGTAGACATAAGAAACACAGTGTAAAGATACATTGACAAGGCACTGTCTAACATTCAAGACATTGCGTGTTGTGTAGCGAAACCCAACGCTGCATTTCATCTTCAAAGGTAAGACATTTAAATATTTAATATCTTACCTTTGAAGATGAAACGCACCGTGTCGACATAAATAATTTAAATTAAAATGCTGATGTGGTTAAACCGGTTACCCGCAACATAGCACAGTGTGGTTTAGCATTTTCTTTAAAACAACAGATAGTAAGATACAGACTGTATCAGATATTCTCTGTTTACCATTTCATGATTTAGATGCGATAACATAAAATGAGAAACGAGAATATCTTAATAAGGAACGGAGTATCTTAGCTCTAAGTTCCCAAGCTCCCTCTGCCTACTGCCCTGCTATGGACGGGATACAGAGGGAAACTAAAAAAGTAACTTATACTAGTGGATAAAATATTTAAATTGTAACCTCCCTATGTATAACTCCCCTTTAACTTAACTATCGATAATTAATAGACAAAGTTTACAAATTAAAAGAAAGACAAATACGAGTTGCAAACAGCTATTAAAGCTTAAGTGAGCTTTGTTAACTCTCTCTCTCTTTGCTATAAGGATTAGTAGACTCTATGGTATTTAGTTATTTATTCTTATTCTAGATATATATAAAAGTAAGTAAAAGGTGAGGCCAGTGACTGTAAAACCGACTGGTTGTGGGTTCAATCCCCACTTGAGGAGATGAAATATTTACTAAAATTTATATTTCCATTTCTTCGCTCTGGTGTCGAGGCTAAGCGCGGCGTTGAGTTCTGCCACTCAACACGCAATGCCTCCAGAATTCGGCAGAAAGTGGAGAACGGAGTGTCTTAACACTGGGTTCCCTCTGCCTACCCTGCTGTGTGCGGGATACAGCGTGAAGCTGATTTAATTTTGATGTAATTTAAGTAAAAGGTATAATTATGGCAGAGAGAACCTGGGAACGTAGTGTTGAGACACTCCGTTTTCATTAAGACAGCTCTGTTCGAGGGCAGATGAGTCTTATACTTCTAGAATTTCGCCACTTTACGCCGGATTCTAGAGGCATTGCGTATTGAGTTGAGTGGTTTCCCCCGAGTACGAATCGAATCTACAACCATGACGTGTAGTAGCATGCTTGTCCAACTGTGTCACGATGGTCTCATAATAATTCAATATATTTATAGATATATTTCCCTTCTTGACCGCACAGATTTTTCATGTTTAAAACGATATAATTTTTTTTTAATTACGCCATTACCAGATCGTGTTTAAATATTTAATTAACTTGCAAATTAAATATAAATTAATATGAACTTAGGATTTTACTGTAAAGGTTTACGTAATTAATTTTTACTATATTTAGATCAAGATGATAACTCGTTTCCGTCGTGGCACACTGTCACTATAAACTCGATGGTTGAGGATTCGATCTCCATTAGAGAAAATGAGCTATGTTATTTCTTAGCTCTGGAAACAAAACAGCGCGGTGTTAAGTTCTGCCTTTCATCACGCAATATTTAGGGGGGAGGAGGGGTAACAGATTTTCTTAACACTACGATCCCCCTGCCTACAGGATACAGTGAAAGTTAAAATTCAAGATAGGAGTGACTTTATTCTTTTTTTTTTTATTTTTATTATTATTATTATTTAACACTACAGACACTTGGTCCGTACCCTTTTTTAATTTATTATTATTATATATCTAGTTTCCTTACCATATATATTAATTACATTATTATTTACATACAATTAGTACCTATAATAGGAAAATGTTATTTTTAACTTCACATTATTTTACAAAATTTTACTTAGATTTAAGTTGTTAAGCGAGTGTTTATATATGAATATTTAACATTTTTACACATCACAATATATATTTATATATATACTATATTCTTTTTGTACACGATCGTCGCCTCCAGATTTTTAATCACATCTGTAGTACTCACAGTTTTTTGTTTCACAAAAATAATTAACAATATTCAAACAAAAGCTATAGCTTTTTAATTAATTATTTTGTTACTTTTTATACACGTTAATTAAAATTGCTGTTTCAAAGGAATTTTGTCTAAAGGGTTCAAAGTATTCACATTGTTATGAGATTCTGAAAACCTTGTGCTGGAAATATATTTTTTGGGGTTCCGTACCGCAAATGGTAAAAACGGAACCTTTATAGGATCACTTTCTTATCCATCTGACCGTCTGTCAAGACCATTTATCAAAATCGATATCACATAGAGATATTTAGCTGAAGTTTATGTCAAATATTGCAGTACATGGTTTCTAGAACCACAGAAAAATCGAATTTTGAAATCAATACAATCAAAAGATACAAGCATTTATGTATCGATTTTGCTACATTTTGCATGAAATTCGCCGCGTAATCTGTCCTATATGGAGGCCAGTCGTGGCGCAGAGGCACAAAGTGTGACTGTTAAACCGACTGGTTGTGGGCTCGATCCCCACTCGAGAAGATGAAATATTTACTTAAATTTATATTTCCATTTATTTATTTATATTTCCATTTCTTCGCTCTGGTGTCGAGGCAAAGTGCGGCGTTGAGTTCTGCCGCTCAATTCGCAATGACTGCAGCATTCATAAAAAAGCTGTGTGCGGGATACTGCGTGCAGCTGATAAAAAAATATTTCATAGAAAAAAAAACACATTACAAATTTATATGTATATGCAAATTTAAGAAATTTAAGAATTGTCTGAAAGAGGACGGAGTGTTTTAACACTAGGTTGCCAGGCGTTGCTATATGTGGGATATAGCGGGCAAATAAGAAATATAGTTCGAGGACACCTATCATGAAATCTATATCAATAAATATAGATTTGAATATAAGTGAGGCTGGCTTAGGTGGGTAAGGCATTGTCCATTGTACTTAAAATACTAAAATGTACGATATCTGTTGCCTGGGTAACGGAGGAGAGCACCAAAAGTAGATTTTTCAAGAGTTCTTCAAAAACAATGGAAAAACCTTCAAGCTACAATATAAATATATTTATAATATTGGCAAAACTTCTAGTATTTTCTAATTATATTTTTTTTTCTACCTGTAACAGTACCATGTATAAACCGTATATACTAAAAATATATAGATATAAGCGAAATCAGAGCAAAAAACTAGTACTCACCAGCATAACCATAGAAATAAATTAAAACATGCTAAAATGCCCAACGGACTGTGAATTACATATATATGAAACACAATACATCGTAAACAAATTTACCACCCAATATTTAATTGATCGTTTTAATTACAAATTGTATTGATAAATATAGGGATGACGTCTATATTAGCATTTAAAATTGAATCTGGATGCGGAAATTTTATTGTTAAACCAGTTTCGCGTTTGAATCAGTTGGCGCTATGGCTGGTTTTATTTTCGGTCGTATAAATCTGGTTCAAGCTGTATTTCGCACTCGGCTGTAGTAGGCAGAGGGTTAAGACACTTCTTTCCTCATTTTCCGCTGAATTTTGGCGGCGTGTTGTGTTAAGTAGCGAAACTCAACGCCATGCTTTCTTGGACACAAGAGCGAAGAAATGAAAATATATACATAATTAAATATTTAATTTTTACGAGAGAGGATCGAACCCACCACCAGTCGCGTTAACAGTCACACATATGTGCCCCTGCGCCACGACGGGCCTTTTTTATTTTTTGTCATTGAAATTCCAATATCATAGTTACTGGTCAAATGTGTGTTTAGTTGTAAAGCTACTTCTCCTAGACCGTTAAACCTACAGCTCTGAAATGTTGCAGGAACGTTGTGGACGACAACGACGCGGTGAGCACATAGAAGTAGTTTGGTGATAATTGTAATTGTAGATTTTAAGTAAATGCTCAAAATGTTTCCCATAGAGTCGATCTGTGGAACGTTTTGAAATTGAGCTTTTACTAATTCTAGTTTTAAGTAACTATTAAAATAAATCACACACACACAGCAATGTAGGAAGAGGGAATCTAGTGTTGAGACACTCCGTTCCTCACTTTCTGCCGAATTCTGGAGGCATTGCGTGTTGAGTGGCAGAACTCAACGCCGTGGATAGCCTCGACACCATAGCGAAGAAATGGAAATATGGGGATCGAACCCACTACACTTCGTGCCGCTGCGCCACGACTGCGCTCCATATTGGATAGATTACACGGCGAATTTCATATAAAATGCAACAAAATCGTAACTCCTATTTTTTTTTTAATTACATTGCCCAATATAGCTTAACTCAGCTTCACCCGCCGTGCACAGCATGTGGCGGATCCTAGTAACTAACCAATCTACTATAGTATTCTTTGGAATAATCATAGAGAATTAACTAATGTAATAATGAACAGTCCCCTGGTCGTAGAGACCGAGATTTCACAAAGTTGTGGTAAACAAAGGTACACTGTGTAAGGATTATTAGAATATTCAAACCCTACGTGAAGACTCAAGTTACGAATAAAGTTCAGTCCACTGCACATTGTAGAGGTACTCATAGGTTGAGATTGTATGTATTATTTAGTTAGAGGCCAGCCGTGGCGCAGTGGCACAAAGTGTGACTGGTTGTGGGTTCGATCCCCACTCGAGGAGATGAAATATTAACTTAAATTTATATTTCCATTTCTTCGCTCTGGTGTCGAGGACAAGCGCGGCGTTGAGTTTTGCCGCTCAACACGCAACGTCTGCAACAGAGTGTCTTAACACTAGGTTTCCTCTATCTACCCTGCTGTGTGCGGGATGCAGCGTGAAGCTGATTTGAATATTATTAGCGATTTATATTAAGGAGGTTATGGGCTTATGTAATATTTATTTTCATTAATTATGTATTATGTAATATGTATATTTCCATTTCTCCGCTCTGGTGTCGAGGACAAGCGCGGCATTGAGTCCTGCCACTTAACATGCAATGCCTCCAGAATTCGACAGAAAATGAGGAACAGAGTCTCTTAACACTAGGTTCCCTCTGCCTACCCTGCCGTGTGCGGGATACAGCGTGAAGCTGATTTTATGTACATATATATTATATTTAGTATAATGATTAGAGACGATAATCATCAAGCGGACGGTGACGCACGAGTGATTAATTCTGCAAAGCGGTAAACTGCTCTGACCAATGAGCATCTATAATTTACTTTGTGTGGTTACAAATCAAGTTTGTTTGTGGATTTCGGTATTATACCGTTTACCTTTCAATTTGGTTGATTTAGTGAATATATTTAAGTATGTGATTGATTTTTAATATATTTTTTTAGGCATTTAATCACGACGGTTTTGGGTTCGATTCCCACTCGGTGTAATAGAATATTTAGTAATTTAGCTCTGGTAACGAGACAAAGCGCGGAGTTGAGTTGCATCAACAAACTTACAACGACGATTCCTATATTCCGTCATATTCTGTCTGCCTATCGTTCTATAAAAAAAATCTTTTAAACTAATCAAAAATTAGTTAATGATAAGCATTACAAAATTACTAATATACTTATGAAAATTATATTCTTTCATTTCTATTTGTTAACACAAAGAAATGTAGAAAATATAATAATTAATACAGAACTAGAAAATAAATATTACATAAACCCATCATCATCAGCTTCAAGCAAAGAGGCAAAGGGTAGGCAGAGGGAACCTAGTGGTAACCTAGCAGCGTTGAGTTCTGCCACTCAACACGCAATGTCTGCACATTGCGTGTTGAGTGGCAGAACTCAACGCCGAGCTTTGCCTCGAGACCAGAGCGAGAAAATGGAAATATACATTTAAGTAAATATTTCATCTCCTCGAACCCGCAACCAGTCGATTTTACAGTCACACTTTGTACTACTGCGCCACTACTAGCCTTAATAATAATATTCAAAGCCATAATATTTCTGTCAAACAGAAAAAAACAATAGTTTCCCAAAGTTTATTTCCAAGAACACGCGTAGCTTAAATATGAATAGTAATTATTGTAATCATTTGATATTAGCCATTGATTGATGAGAGTGTTTGACAGTTCCAAGTTGGATTCCAGAGAGAGTAAACTTGTCACTACTATTATATGGCGATATGCTTGAATAATTAATATTGTAATGGAATATGTCAATACGACGACGCCGTAGTAACGTATTGTTGTGATGTGAAACAGCGTGTGGCTGTATACGCGTTGGTTGTAGATTAGATGCTTATTTGGGAATGGAATTTCATTTCTTGGCTCTGGTTAGACAAGGTGTGGCGTTGAGTTCGCTATTCAACAAAATCAGAGAATAACACTAAGTCCTCTCTGCCTGCCCAACTATTGAAGGAAAAATCTGGTATTGGATTTTAAGGTTCTTTACTTCAGTACCTCAAAAAATTGGAGAATTTAATAATGTATCACAATGAATGAAGAATTGAAAATGGAGATACTGTACCACAAGATCGGGTAGAGGTATCACCCTCAGTGGGTGAGATGTATCCCTAACTGGTGATACATCCTACAACTATCGCTAAGATACCTCCCAATTGCGTCACTGTGCAAGAAATATACCAAGTCCAATCAATCCAAGTACATTTAATATATGATAATATGCATAAAACTCGATTCCATTATTAATAACTATTAATATCGCTATATATGATAGAATCAAAGTGGGAAATATACCTGTTATCTAACACTAGGCTCTTCTGTCAGCTTGTTTGCTGTCTATTTACAAAACACATACGATATTACAAATTATTTTTAAATTAAACACAAATTGTTTTTATTTTACTTTAATTGGCCTGTTCATTTAAAAATAACCTAAGAATTGAGAAAATTACCAAACAATGTATACCTAATATTATAAAAAGAAGAATCCATTTATTAATAAACGTTGATCATTTTCATGTGACTTGCGCCACTTGCGGTTAGAGTTACCTCTGACTTAGAATGTTTCATGTATCATACACAATTCTTCTTTCTTCTTAGCTACAATCTTATTAGCTACAAGAGGCCGGTCGTGGCGCAGAAGCACAAAGTCTGACTGTAAACGCGACTGGTTGTAGGTTCGATCCCCACTCGAGGAGATGAAATATTTATTATATTTATATTTCCATTTCTTCGCTCTGGTGTCGAGGCAGAACGCGGTGTTCGACGAATCCAGAATTCGACGGAAATTGGAAACAGGGTGTTTTAACACTAGGTTCCCTCTGCCTACCCTGGTACCCTACTGTGAGCGGGATACAGCGTGAAGCTGATTTAATTTAATTTGATTCAATTTACAAGTAAACTCTAGCAATTTATACAGATAAATAATATTTTTTGTACAACTTACTGTGGCTCCATAAATCCTAAATAGTATGGAATTGAAAAAAAAAACAAACTTTTTATTACCAATATTTATATGCAATGTAGTGGTTATAGAATAAATAGATAAATGCTTCTATAAGTAAAATACGATTATTCTTCATAATGGACTGGCGCGACGCCAGTTAGGGATCCACAGTCGACAAAATTTTTATTTTTCAACTAAGCTAATTTTCCTTTGCTGGATTTTCAATTAGATTTCATAATTTCTCATGTTGACATTTTTTTTCTTAATATTATTAAAACGTTCATAGTACAATGCACTATAAAGTTTTATATCAGTATTTAGATATTTTCTTATATTTTTTTTATTTTACACTATATGTCGCTAATAGCAGGCTAGGCAGAAGGTTCCCATTAAGCGTTTCCGCTCCGCCATTTCCCTCTGTACTACTATTGAGCCGTATTTAGCGGGTTGGCGGAACACAACGCTCCTCTTTTGCACTAGAGCGATGTAACGAAAATATACCATAAATCACTACCTCGAGTAAGAAGCGAACTCACTACCAGTCCGCATTTATAGTCATTCGCTCGTGGCCCTGCGCCACGACTGAGCTCCTTACATAAAATAATTTATTTTTAACTAGTGTTAAGATACTCCGCTCCCCACTTTCCGCTGAATTCTTGAGGCCAGTCGTGGCGCAGTGGCACAAAGTGTGACTGTAAACGCGTCTGATTATGGGTTCGATCCCCACTTGAGGAAATTATTTTTTTTTATTATTTTTAAATTATATTTCCATTTCTTCGCTTGGATGTCGAGGCAAATTACGGCGTAGAGTTCTGCCACTCAGCACGCAATGCCTCCAGTATTCGGCGGAAAGTGGGGAAAGTGTCTTAAGCATTTATATGCAGTTTTTTTTTTAATATTGAATAAATTATTACATACTTCATCATCAGATGAACTAACTAATCATCACATATTTGTAGAACCTTGTTTTGTTTTAAGTTTAGATTATATTTTAAGCACGTTGATGTTTTTTTATGTTTTTGAAAGATTGGCAATGGGCACTAAAAAGAGAAAATACAGTCAGTCAAACTTATAATAGGCAGAAAACGAAGAAACATAGGTATAGAAATAAAATATTTAAAGACGTAGGCGATAGGGGCTTCCCCCATACCTCCATACGTATTTCCGATATAGCTTTAGTTATGTTTTAAGTGACCAGCAGAGACACTGCGTCTTGATTGAATGGCGGAACTCAACGCTGTAGTTTGTCTTTTGTTAACTTCCAAATAGGGAATACCGGAGTGATGAGTAAAAGATATTTAAAATGAAATACTAAACAAACACTACTAAAATGGTGTTTCGCAAATTTTAAAGTACATATCCATTGGCGCGTCGCCAGTAGTAACCTACTCTCGCTGGACGTGGGCTTTCTTTCTATTTTTAATTAAGCTAATTATGTGTTAACTTTTAAATGCTAGTTTCCTTTAGTAAGAATGCTTGTATTTTGTAGTAAGTGAGAATGCAATTTAAACTGGGGGTAATTTAGAATTAATTGTATGTTTTTTTTTTACTTTAACACTCTTTATATAAATTGTGAAACATAAAAACGGGGCTGTCGTGGTGGATGGGAACAAACATGTGACTATAAACGCGAAGGTTGTCGGTTTGGTTCCCACTTGGGATAATGAAATATTTAATATTTTCATTACCTCGCTGGTGAGAGACGAAGTACGGCGTTGAGTTCAACACTCAACGTGCAATACCTCGAGAATTCGACAGAAAGTGAGGAACGGAGTGTCTTAACGCTGGATTTCCGGTGTTCACTCTTCCTGCCCTGTGACCTACCCCCCTACCCCCGAGTGAAAATCGAACCCACAACCGTCGCGTCTATCGTCGCACACTTGTGCCCCTGCGATACGAATTCCTTTATACAATACAAACAAAAGAAAAATAAGATTATCATACACAGATATATTCTTTTACGTAAAATTAAATTGTATGACCCAAATAAATTATGGATTCAGAACTGATTTAATATTAAAAAGAAAATAAAAAAGGCTTACAGCAACATGATCAAACATTAATTATAATATGAATCACTGATCAGAAAACACGATTATAAGCATTTCAACGTACTCGTATATGATGGATGCAATTTTACAACTAAAACGGGTTTTTTTTTACTTTTACTATTTAAATATAAAAGTGCAAAGAATAACACGTGTAATACATATTATAATGCTTTTTTTTAGATTCACGCTGTATCCCGCATTAAGCAGGATAGGCAGATAGAACTTAGTATTAAGACACGCCGTTTGTCATTTTTGATCCAATTTTCGAGACATCGCGTGTTTTGTGGCGGAACTCGACGCAGCGCTTTATCTTAGTTACCAGAGTAAATGGGAATATACTTTGCTCGATGCAGTATTTTTTTATAGTAAAACATTAATATATTTTTCTTCGCTTCGCCCGGTTGAACGACACTTTTTATTTATTTAGGAATTTAAGGTACATTCGTTTTCGAATAGCATTGTACCTTAAAAATAAAATTTATACATGAAAAATTAAAGTTTCAGGTAATTTAATAAAGAAACGGGAAAAGCACGAGTCGGGCTCGCCCACTGAGGATTCCGTACAAAAATTGGAAGTCTCGAGCTTTTTCTGAAATTCCGACTGAGCTTAGCCAGAGTCCTTTTATCTGTTACCTCACTTGAACTAGCGGCTTTTATACTAAATTTTGTTCGTTCCTTTTAAGGCTATTATTTATTTACCTTAACCACAAATTTATAATTTTTTGATTTTTCCTGAACAAGTACGTTTAGATGCTAGCTGTCAAATTTCATTCTTCTGGATTATCCGGATGTACCCTATTAATTTTTGATTCCCTTTATAGTGTCGAAATACGCGTTTGCTATATAAATTACCATATCTGTTTTTTAATCAAATGTAAAAATATGATTTAATTTTTCAGCAAATCATGGCTCTATGTGGCTGTAGCTCTAGGTGCTAATAGTAATATGCTTTGCACTTCGACTCGACATTTCCAAGCGTTCCTGAGATAAAGGCTCTTGAGAGACAGACAGGTTCCTTTTTCCCTAAACATGTACGGAACCCTAAAGATGTCAATTTTGGAGAACTAAATAATTTAAATTGATATAACCGTTTTATTTGTTAATTAATTGAAATAAAACAAACACTAAATGTAAAGAGAAGCTTGCCAAAATATAACTTCATTTGAATCCTGGGATTAATGTGTACATTCTCACAGACAAAAAAACAAACAGACAAAATAATTAAAAAGATTTTGGTTTCTATTTTTATTATATGTATATAAGATAAGCCCAGTTGGCTTATCCATATATAAAGTGCGCCAGTGTCGGTTCGACGTCCATTCCGTGAACCTTATATTCATATTATATTTAAATTATTGAAAGACAAAACGGGGTATCAAATTCCACCATTATTTTTTTTATTTTTATTTTCACACTAAATCCTGTACATAACACTGCTGGGAACCTAGTACTAAGACATTCCGTTCCTAATAAGTAATAATATATCTTCGTGCGTCGATTTAATTTTGTAGTACACTACAATATATACATACATGTAAATAAAATAAATCAGCTTCACGCTGTATCCCGCACACAGCAGAGTAGGTTCCCTCTAACCTAGTGTTAAGACATTCCGTTCCCTACTTTCTGCCGAATTTTGGAGGCATTGCGTGTTGAGTGGCAGGACTCAACGACGCGCCTTGCCTCGACTCCTTGAATGGAAATATAAATTTAAGTAAGTATTTCATCTTTTCGAGTGGGGATCGAACCCACAACCAGTCGGCTTTACAGTCACACTTTGTGCCCCTGCGCCACGACTGGCCTCGGTTACAGGCGATACATATATTTATCTTGGTTTAATTAAAAAACCAATTCATGTCGTACAGTATGTAAATATTTTATTAATCAATTTTTCTTTGTTAAAACAAAATACATATGCTTTTTAATAAAGGTCTAGTATGAAAAACATATTTTTTGTGGCGCAGAAACAACAATCGTGCACAACGCAATGGGTTGTGCGCTCGATTCTCACTCGAAGAAATTAATTTAATTTAATATTTTAACTTCCTCGCTCTGGTAACGAGACAAAGCGCGGCGAAGAATTCCGCCATTCAATATGTTTTGTAAGTAAGTATCTTAACATCAGGTTATCGAGTTCCCTCTGCTCATTACTAAAAAATATATAAATAAATAAATAGCTACATACGTCTTAGTTAAATGAAACAACCAATAACACATTTCACACAGAATGTAAACATAATATTCATTAAATTTCCTATATAAAAAGACAATTTTTCAGTAAAGTTTTTTTATTATAAAAGTATATTTTTTTTATCAATGTAGTATATTTTTACTATTAAATATAAATATTTATGTGCTCCCAACAGCCGTTAAGCGGCTTAACAGTGTAAGCGTTAAGCTTTATACGTGTATGCTGAAAATTTTATCTGTGTTTTGTATTCATTTTGTAATTCTTACATTAGTTTTTGAAAATGTATAAAGAAATATATAAAATTATGAGACTCGTTGTTAAGCAACACATGGCTACCTTTTATCCCGGAATTCCCACGGGATCGGGATTTACACATTAAAAGCTGCGTCTCTCGTGAGTGCGATTATAATTTATTAAGTGTTATAACAATATAGATAAGTGACAAACTAACTAAAATAATTAATCAATTTTTCCTAAATACACAAAAATACATATTCATGTATATAGTACAAGCGGGTGAAGCCACGCGGAGGCCGCTAGTCATTTAATAAAATACAATCCCAAAATAAATAATAACACCATATAGAATACAATATCATTGTTTCAATATATTATTTCAAACTGCATAAAGAAAAACTCTAAATAAAGAATAAAAGAGATCTAATTCTCAGGATTGCATTTGTTCTATTAT
Organism: Heliconius erato demophoon; assembly: GCA_018249695.1. NCBI lineage: Eukaryota > Metazoa > Arthropoda > Insecta > Lepidoptera > Nymphalidae > Heliconius > Heliconius erato. Next base: position 8,029 of record DWQW01003652.1, on the reverse strand, counting down.
GAGAAAAATAATTACATTGCAGTTCACCTCGCGGGATTGGGTGAACGAATTGTTATCTAGCTATATTATTTTATTGCATACGTTTGTGCCTAAACTTAAATGTCTCTGAGATGCTTCTTAATAATTATAAATTTTATTTTAATCTTATTGATTAAATTGTTTTAATCTTTTTGGCCAAAAATGAGTAACGGAAATATACTGTAATGATTATGGCTTAAAATCTCTCGAAAATTTTACATATGACCTAATGTTTGATTGAATCGGTAAGGTTAGCGCCATAATTCCTATCATTATATGTAATTGTAGCTTCACGTTGTGTATCGCTTATGATAGTGTAGGTAGAGGGCATCTTAGACACTCTGTTCCGCACTTGCTGCCCAATTTTCAATCGAGACTTTACATGTTGAGTGGCGAAACTCAACGCCGCATTTTGTCTTATTACCAGAGCGAGGAAATGAAAATATATTGCATTTTCTTGAGGGAAAACCGAACCCACAACCTGTCGCTTCTAATTAAGTTCTCCATTAAGACATTCCCCAGTACCCTGTACTTTCCGTTGGTGGCTTAAGGTATTGACGGAAAGTGGCGGAACTCAACGCCTCTCAATGCATTAGCTACACTATATTAAGCTATATAATATAATAAAATAAATACTCCATCTGACATCTTTTATGACTTTAAAACTAAAAAAAATCAAAAATAAATATTAAAAATATTATTTCTATCCTTAAATATTCTATGAGAGCAACGTTGTTTTCTGGAAATTAGACAGCCCTCCCACCCCCGCGGCGGCCGCTTATTTACATACAGAGTGGGTACAAACACTTCGCGTATGATTATTTCTGTTATTTCCTTTTCGCGCTTGCCTTTTCCTTACTTGTATATACTTGTTTTTATTTATCAAATGATAAATATATGGAAAGTAATTCAAAATTTGTATTTAAAATGTAATATTTTAATGTATTGAATTGAATTGTTATTACTGAATTATCATTATTTTGTATAATATAAAGAAAGATTTATTTAAAAATTATATTTAAAAAAATCAGCTTCACGCTGTATCCCGCACATGGGTAGGCAGAGGGAACCTAGTGTTAAGACACACCGTTCCCTTCTTTCCGCCGAGTTCTTTCAGTTCCGAAGAGGCATTGCGGGTTGAGTGGCGGAACTCAACGCCGCGCTTTGCCTCGAGACCAGAGCGAAGAAATGAAAATATAAATGTAAGTAAATATTTTATCTTTTCAAGTGGGTATCGAACCCACAACCAGTCGATTTTACAATCACATTCTATGCCCCTGCGCCACGACTGGCCTCAAAATAATATTTGATTCAATCAATTAACTTTTATTTGCACTTGTTAAGTCAAATATGCTTGTATTTAAATGGAAAGGTTAACTACAAATAACAATGTTAGCATTTAACATCAATGTCTCTATAATCGATGGAGTGTAGAGAACAAAGTGATTTAGCACTCGGCTGAAAATGTAAGAAAAAGACATATTTAAAAAAATACACATTGTATTCAATACATAGAAGTAGATATTATGGATATCATAGCGCTGAGGAAAGCAAGTGACCGTAGACTCTCCGATCGTAGACCATACACCGTAGACCGTAGACCGTAGACCGTTGTAGGTTCGACCCTATTAAGTAAATATATTATCATTCCCTGCTCTATTGAGACAAGCATGATTGAGTTCCGCTACACGCATTCTCTTATATTTTAACAGATTGTAAAATTATAAAATTATGTTGACTGTATAATATGTAGAAAATATAAATCGTGATACTGAAAAAAAAAAAAAATCAAATTATAAAAAATAAATCAAATTATATAAAATATTTTAAAAACTTTTATAACAAATCTTCTCTTTTCTATAAATAAAAAAAGCATTTTCCATGTTGTTCATTAATAATTGTAGCTTAAAAACCACAGAGCGATACAAACATCTCGAAGCACTTCAATCTGAATAATCAAGGTAAATGTAACGATTATAATATATATTATTCCGAAAACTCCGGCCTGAATCGACCGACGTTCAGTTTTAAAACCTTTATGAATAAAATGAAGTGTTCCGTATTATTTATTTTTGAAGATTAATTTAATATATCAAATCAAATCAAAAACACTGCAATAATGCACAAAGATAAAACATAAATACAATACCATTTATAATTTTAATACAGTGCAAAGACGGCCTTATCACTATAAGTGATCTCTTACAGGCAACCTTTTATTTATAAAAACTAATATTAAAAGAGCATTGTTGGCGGATAGCTTTGCATAAAGATTTTTTTTTGTTATTTATTATATCATATATATACATACACTATTCATACATAAATACATACATACATACAAACATATAAACATACAAACATACATACATACCTACATAAATACATACATACAAAGGTTTATATATAGATACAATTAGACTTACATATATGCACAAAACAGATACAATGACTATAGCGATAGATAATACTCTTTAAGACGACGCTTAAAGGTATTAGCTGATGTCGACTGCCTGATGAACCGTGGTAGCTCGTTCCATAATTTCACCGTTTTTACGGTGAATGATTCACTGTAGCACTTAGTGTGACATAATATATAGGTGTATATATAACAATGTGTTTTTTATGCACAGGCATGCCATGGTGCAGGGGCACAAGCTTGCTAGTGTAAACGTTGAAGATTGTGGGTTCGATAACCATTTGAGGAAATTAAATATTTAATATTTTCATTTCTTGTTAATGAGGCAAAGCGCAGCGTTGAGCTCCGCCACCCAACGTCTCTAAATAGGTAACGCAAATGTCTCAATAGGAAGGGCGTATTTTATCCTATACTAGGTTTCCAGGTTCCCTCTCCCTACCTGCTAAAAATTATTTGTACATAATGAATGATATATAGATATTGTTGGTGTGTGTTAATATGTGCCTATGTTTTTCCATGTGCATTAAAATTTAGGCAGTAGCTAGATGGATATTCGTAAAAATATAAGAAAATTATTATTACAGTATATTATTAATATTCTTTGCATTACGATTTGCTCGTATATGTGTGTGTACTATATATTTATATATCAACTATTTTTAATAACAATAATAATAAAAATAAAATTTTAAGTACTGAACCCTAAAAAAACTCAACCAACGACTAGCATTTACAATTCGGAGCAGACGAAACTCCCTAATTGATTGTTTCAGGCCGTCTTAAGCCGCTTACAGAGGGAAAAAATGTAAGAAAGAACTTTTTCAATCAAGTGCGTAGGCCTAAAATTGTATGAAAGTGACGGCTGTAAACTTATTTCGCATTGAGCTTTTAATTTTAATATTTAAAGTTTTTGGTTTGTGGCCAGTCTTGTTGGGCACAAGCGCGTGACTGCAAACGTGACAGGTTGTGAGTTCGATTCCTCGAGTTTTAGTACTAGTTTACTCTGTTACAGGTTGTGAGTTCGATTCTTCAAGTTTATTTGAGTTTACTCTGGTAAAGAGGAAAATTGCAGCGTTGAGTTTAGTCTTTTTGTTTGAACGGTGAAAAGAAATAGAACAATCTGTTCTCTTCCGTTTGTGATATTAATGATTTATGATCCATGAATAAGTGTAGACCAATGCAACAAAAACTGTTGTTTATTAATAATCACGTGAAATTTACGTATTTCTTCTACATAATATTTTATATTTAGTCTCGTATTGTATTATTAAACAATTTTATAAATAAATCAGCTTCACGCTGTATCCCGCACACAGCAGAGTAGGCAGAGGGAACCTAGTGTTAAGTAAGATACTCCGTTCCCCATTATTATAATTATTTTATATTTAAAAGATTTATCCATTACGTATCTTTCGTCTATACTTACCATAAATATAATATATGGAAAGGCGCAGGCCGGTAATAGAATTAACGTTGCCTTGGTTGCATAAATGAGACGACGTAGCGCCAGCATAGACACACATTTGGCCGTAGACACAATACTGAAAGAAATATTAATGCTGTAAATATCTCTTACGAAGAGCTACGGATATGCTAAATCATTTGAGTTGTCCGAATCCGTAATGACCATAGAAAGGCAGAACTAGCGAGGATGTCAAAATGAAAAAGAAGGAGAACAACCACAGGAGATTGAGCAAATCAAGAGAATTGAATGATGCCTAAGTCCACCTTCGAAAACACAATATCGATGATACTGAAAAAAATTGAAGTAAAAATCATGAGGATTTCTATAGTGAATGAGGCAAAAGAGACAGGCTTCAGCGTTTGACGCATCTTTCTTCATGACTATTCCGCTAGGCATAGTAATATAATATGTATAATATCATAGTCTCAATTAATTTATAAATAACTATCGATATTGCAGAACTGACACAATGTAATATTTTAAAATTTTCTATTTCCTGCAATAAATTTAAAATTTGAATTTCTCACACGCTACATGCGTTCAAAGCCTAATTATTACCAATTACAGGATAAGGCGGAGTGGCTCGCTAAACCATTGTTTATTTGAGTTAGCCGTCTCATGTATTTTCTTAATTGGCGAGAATCCGGATTCTTAGGAACAATTGCAGGAGAAGATATATATCACTAGGAGAAGACTTTTTTATTAAAAGAAAATAAAAATCGAGGTAAAGCTTTTAAAGTGAATGTTTGACAGATTAAATTGTTTTTGTACATATAGAAGCTGGCGCTGTGGAAGAACGTCTGACTGTCACTGCCATGATTGTAGGTTCGATCTCCGTTCAAGTGAATGAATATTTCTCAATTCCCCGCTCTAGAAGACAGGATTGTGGCGTGCAGTGTTAGAACTGCAGAGTGTCTTGTCACTAAATTATCCCCGCCTACTCTGCTGTAAGGTATACAGCGTAAAGCTTAAAAATCCCTCATCTTCCACTATTGTGGCTTAGTCTGAATGAACAGAAAGAGAGCTCGAGGTGCACTCGGAGGATATTATATTTATAAAGAAGGCTCCTACTAATAATGAAGGTTACTTCTCTAGCCTGAGTATAGTCATAATTTGTATAAATTAGTTAGGTTAGGTTAAGTTTAAGTTGATAACTATTTTTTTTTGATATGGTAAGATTTTTTTTGTAAATATGTTCGTAAAAATTGTATTTTACGTATAGTTCAATAAAAGGTACCAATACGAGACCTCATTTTTATATTTATATACTTTGTGCCTCTGCGCCGCGACTGGCTTCTAGCAATTTCAACGATCTGATGTCAAGGCAAAGTGCGGCGTTGAGTTCCGCTACTGAACACGCAGTGCTTCCAGAATTCAGCGGAAAAGGGAAACGGAGTGTTTTATCACTAGCTTGAGGCTAATTTCATTTTTTTGATTGAATGTAATCAGGGACCATAACAGTCGAGCTATATTATAGGAAAAAATGAAATGCCACTTTTAAAAAAGATTAACTATTATAACATTCTGGCTAAACTATAAGATTATTATTACTTCTCTGCCCAAGTAGATGAAGTGCAGCGTTGAGTTCCGTAATTCCGCACGCAATATGGGAAAATCTCGAAAATTTGAATTCTCGAAATTTTGACAGAGAATGGGAAACGGAATGTCTTAACACTAACTCTGCTGGAAAAAATGTTTTTAACGTTAATCTTATGATGTAGCTAAATAATAAAATAAAAAAGCTAAATGAATCTTGTTTCTTACATCATAAAACTAATATTATATGTTCTAACAATGTGAAAGCACACAGTAAATGTTCTTTATTTCACACTTAAACGTATAGAACAAAGTTTATACCCAAGAGATGAAATTCAGAGAATCTTGGCAGTAATTTTTAGAAGAATGCCTTCTTCGTAATATCAGTTACCTTTTATTTATCCTCCGAGGGTCAATACGCCATTTGTTCCAGATATCGCTCTTTAGAGATAGAGTTGATGAAAATTTTAATAAGTTGCGAAAAGGAAACTTTGATGGTAACATTTTTTTTACGTACCTAATGGCTATATAAGGTCTTCCTTTAATAAAGTTTTGTAAATATCTATATTTTTTCATTTTTACACCTTTTTTTCAACATTTTGGTAGGACACTTTATTTCCCAGTTTTACATGAAATATATTAGAAAAAATATTTCTCTTTTGAAGCGTCAGAATAAACTTAGATGAATATGGATTCGAATTTAAATAATGATATTTATATTTTTTTTTGCCTTGGTCCGACAAAAACATCAATTCCAATTAAATATTATAGAATACTTCTGACGTAAGTATTCTTAGCTTATTCTATAACAAAAAAAACATTAAATGAATTTGAAAAAATTCTGTAACAAAAAATGATAATACATAGAATTATAAAACTAATCTATTAGCATTTCATTTAATATATTCGTAGTGTGGGTACCCATCACGTTACAGGAGAGTATTCGGAACATAATCTGTTACTTCCGATTACAAATAAAGGCTTAAGAGGTTCCTTTTAAATGTACGATATATAAACATAGATTTTAACCAATAAAATATAACTAGGTTTATAACTATAATTATCTCTAGTTATAAGCCATAAGGCTTAAATAATTGTTTGTTGAGTTGCTTAAATAATTAAGCAGCAGATAAATATAAAACTTTTGATTAGCTGATAATAATGAAAAAAAAAAAAAAAATACGGACCACGTGTCTGTAGTGTTAAAAATTTAACTTTACATAATTATAAGTCATAAGAGATGGCTTGACTATTTTGCAACAATTTCTAAAATCAAGAAGAGGGCGTGAAGCATACCTCATAATCTGCATGGTTAGGTTTCAATGTATACCAACTCAAAAGACGTCGCAACTTGTACTGCGTCTTACAACGTGGTCCAAGTTATATAAGATAAAGTAGGCATTATTCTCACATTTTTTTTAATGTACCTTTTACTTTTTAAGTTTCTTTAAAGAAAAAACAAAATGATAGTGGCTCTAAGAAAACGTATAAAAAATTGAATTAGGATTGAATATAAAAATTTGAATTCAAATAAAAAGATTTGAATTTTTTGAATTGAGGCCAGTCGTGGCGCAGCAGCACAAAGTGTGACTGTAAAACCGACTGGTTGTGGGTTCGATCCCTACTCGAGAAGATGAAATATTTACTTAAAAATTATATTTCCATTTCTTCGCTCTGGTGTCGAGGGAAAGCGCGGCGTTGAGTTCTGCCACTTAACACGCAATATCTCCAGAATTCGGCAGAAAGTGGGGAACGGAGTGTCTTACACTAGGTTCCTTCTGCCTACCCTGCTGTGTGCGGAATACAGTGTAAAGCTGATTTTTTTTTTTTAGATGGCACCTGGATGCTCTTTTTGGTCAGCATAAAGAGAAACACTGCTATATACTTTGGATTTACTCACCAATTTCACCGACAAATTTAAAACCTTAATGCTGGTGTTTAAATTATCATAGCTCCAAAAGACTTTTAGTATGACGCGATAAGAATGTACAATTAAATAGTTTAAAACCAACAAATCATTCAAATAGGATTAATTTAAAGATTAGATTGCTCATATTACCTTCTACATTCAATTTTTTATACGCAAATATGCAACAGCTGTTTAGCAGCATCCAGAATAAATGTGAAGCCAAAGCTAGTAAACAGAAACTACATAGTATTAAGACATTCAGTTCTCAATATTCTCTAATTTCAAAATAAAATAGGAAGGGTAAGGTAGGCAAAAGGAACCTGCTAAGACATTTCATTTCCCACTTCCCGCTCAATTTTAAGACATTACGAGTAGATTTGCGGTACTCTGTGCGGTACTAAAAATTATTTATATCTCCGAGTGGGAATCGAACTGTTGTAAACGGTGAGAAGCGGTATGCCATTGTACCATGAACGTCTATTTCTTTTTTATAAAAAAAAAAATAGCTTCACGCTGTATCCCGCACACAGCAGGGTAGGCAGAGGAAACCTAGTATTAAGACACTCCATTCCCCACTTTCTGCCGAATTCTGGAGGCATTGCGTGTTGAGTGGCAGAACTCAACGCCGCGCTTAACCTCGACACCAGAGCGAAGAAATGGAAATATAAATTTAAGTAAATAT
>DWQW01003651.1:0-22002 GCA_018249695.1 Heliconius erato demophoon | reverse complement strand
ACCAGAGCGAAGAAATGGAAATATAAATTTAAGTAAATATTTCATCTCCTCGAGTGGGGATCGAACCCACAACCAGTCGGTTTTGCAGTCACACCTCGTGCCGCTGCGCCACGACCGGCCTCATATTCCAATTAGATGTAAAAGTATAATGTACAACTAAACAACACAAAGTAATAAAGTTTAGTTTAATTTATTAATGCAAATATGTGTATGTGTGTGTGGGAAATATAGCTCAAGACGAGAAATGTAAAATAATTCTTCACTACATTTTTTTAGCTTCACGCTGTATCCTGCAAATAGCATGATAGGCTAATGGTATCTATGAACCTAATATCAAGACACTCCGTTCCCATTAAGACACTTGAGTTCCCTAATGTCCCGTGTACCTATAGTATTATAATCGTAAATCGTCTATATTAACCCAAAAAAAAGCGTTTGACGGTATTTCCACTGGTAAATACAAATAAATAAAAACGAACTTGCACTTAAATGTGTCACAAATAAAAATTAGTTGATTTCGTGACATGAAAGTGTCAAATACGTGTGTACGTGCTAATGAAAATGACCCGCGGACTTCGAAGTCACGCAATTCTGAGCATAGTCTTGTTCATTACGAGATATTAAATGTTACTAAAATACATATTTTTCTTTTTTTAGTTTCACGATGTATCTCATATAGCAAAGTAGGCTATGAGAACTCAGCGTTCTCTTCTTGCATTTTCGCCTAATTTTGAAAGCATAAACAACATGACATAGTTCTCCGTCTATGTATTTTTTTCAGCTTCACGCTGTATCCCGCACACAGCAGAGTAGGCAGAGGGAACCTAGTGTTAAGACACTCCGTTCCCCACTTTCCGCCTATCTCTGGAGGCATTGCGTGTCGAGTGGCGGAACTCAACGCCGCGCTTTTCCCTCGACATCAGAGCGAAGAAATGAAAGTATAAATGTAAATAAATATTTCATCTCCTCGAGTGGGGATCGAACCCATAACCAGTCGATTTACATGCACACTTTGTGCCCCTGCGCCACGACTGGCCTCACTCCTGGCCTCACTATGTATACTGTAAAAATACGACTAGAGGGTCACAACAACACAGTACCTATATCATAGTATTTTTTTAACAGTTTCTCATTTGCCTACACACTCTACACTTTCCTATAAGCAAATAAAATAAAACGAAACAAAATTGACACGACATACTGTCTAGTTTCAAGCACCTGTTGCCACTCGCTACCAAATACGACATTTCAATTTGCAGGCCGATGCGCTCAATGCCGATGGAAATCAATACAAGTGAACAAAGGAGCCACTGCAGTTGTTTACAAACTTCCTTCCTGGCCGTCAATATTTGTTTCAATGGTACTTTTTAGCTTTAAAGTGTTTCGGCCATGATTTTCCTTCGGCTATTATCTAATACTTTTTTTTTTTCATTTTAACGCTGTATCCCACACGTAGCAGGGTAGGCAGAGGAAGCGTTGTGTTAAGACACTCCACTCTCCATTTTCCACTGAATTCTGGAGGCATTGCGTGTTGAGTGGCAGAACTCATGCTCCTCGACCTCAAAGCGAATAAATGAAAATATAAAATATTTCATTTCCCCGAGTAGGAATCGAACCCACATCCTGTGGTGTTTACAGTCGCACGCTTTTGCCCTGCGCCACTATTGGCCTCTAATAGTTTTTCTAAGAAAAATGCATTCTAAGTATTGAATCGTGGCCTAAGTTACCTAGGCGCCCTTACTTCATAAATTATGCTTTACTATGTTATACTAATAAATGCCGGTCTATCGATGACACATTCTATAATGTAATTTCCTCAACCTATATCACGTAGAAGCGTAAGGTTGGCTCGTATTGATCATACATTTTGATGTCATTTAGTTGAATAAAAAGCGAAATTGAAAATACTTATAAGTTTACTTGGGTAAGCAGAGGAAACCTAGTGTTAAGATATTCCGTTACCAACTTTCGGTCAAATTTTCGGGGCATTGTATGTTGAATGGCGAAACTGAACGCCGCGATTTGTCTTGTTACCAAAGCGATGAAAATATTAATAAATAATAATTCACTCTCCCGAGTGAAATTCGAACTCACAACCGTCACATTTACGATCACTCGATTGTGTCACTGCGCCACAACGGCCTTTATTATCTGAATTTACTGCTCAAAATATGTATATAAATAATATTATTCCTATATTCATGATATACTGTATGTAATACAAGAAACGACCGGTACCACGATAAACTTTTAAAACTAAACTTAGTAGTTGAATGGGAGCATAGCGTTTTAAATAACTGTAAATAATGGTAGGAATTTGAGTTACGCTTCGTCTTACGTCGAAGATTGCTCCGTAGCTATGATTTATGATCGAGTGTTGTTTTTGATTGCACAATAAATGTAAATCATAACGTACGGATTGCATTTATGTTTAGAAATATTTAGAAGCTCCACCAACTAATGGGTGCATATGGCAAATGCACCAATGCACCATGCAATTAGAAACATAAAAAAAAATCAGCTTCACGCTGTATCCCGCACACAGCTGGGTAGGCTGTTACCTAGTGTTAAGATACTCCGTTCCCCACTTTCTGCCGAATTCTGGAGGCATAGCGTGTTGAGTGGCAGAACTCAACGCCGCGCTTTGCCTCGACACCAGAGCGAAAAAATAGAAATATAAATTAAGGTAAATATTTCATCTCAGTGGGGATCTAACCCACAACCAGTCGGTTTTACAGTCACACTTTGTGCCGCAATTTTTACGTTAATACGATACGATTTTTAATGAAAAGCATTATAATGTATGCAATACATTTATGTTTAAAATTATTAAGAAGCTCCATCCCCTAATGGGTGCATATGACAAATTGCGTTGGAAGTTACGGACAATCGATATAAGTAATTAAAATGTTTCAACGAAATAACTTAAAAGCCTGTAAATTATATAAACCTATAAAATAGGTTTATATAATTTGTAAGCATTACCTACACACCGTGGCCAGTCGTGGCGCATAGGCACAAAGTGTGACTTGTAACGTTGTGGGTTCGATCCCCACTCGAGGAAATGAAATATTTCTCTTGTATCCCGCACCAGGATAGGCCTTTGAAAATCCTGTTGTGTGCGGGACGCTGCTGCGAAGCTACTGATTTACACATCTATAGGTATAGTTTTGTTCTTAACAAAGTACCAATGATAAATGGGGCCGTTCAAGTATTACGTAAGCAGTTTTTTTGCAATTATTGACCCCCCCCCTCCCCCATGTCATCGAAAATAAGCAATCCTCTTACAAATATTTCATTGAAAACATCAAAAATAAGCAAACCCAAGACCCCCCCACCCCCCTACAGTGCTTACGTTATACTTATTTAGAAATTTGACAGATTGCTTTTATTAGTTTTAGATGAATGTATATACTTTACTTTTAGTATATTGAAGGAAAAATATTGAATTTTATTTAAAAAAACGTTAAAGACCGGTAATTTTATGCTTTTGCGTCCTTTGAATCATATCTTCCAAGCATTTTAGTAAATTTTACTATTTGTTCACATTCTGATTTCTATAAGTGTATAAATAAATAAGTTATTGTGTATTAATTTCTATAATCATTAACCTAATTTTCATAAATAAATCACATAATTTAATAAATAGAAAAAAAAAACCTTGATCTGTTGTGAAAATCGGCGAAAACAACACTATATAAATTAACACCTTTTTACTTTATATTCGATTAAATTGCACTTCGAATCGTGCTATTATAAATAAAGTTAAGAGAAAATGTTGATCACGACTTACACGACGGTCGGAACTTCGATACGTCCGTGCCGCATTTCTCCCTGTAGTACAGCAGCCGCTTGCAAACACGCCATGGTCCAAAGTAACCTTGATCGAAGTTGGGATTCTCTACTGTGGACAAATAGAAAGACATACATTAGTTACATAGGAATACATTTTCTCTTTAGGTACACAGTAAAAAATAAAACCGCTTGCCAGCGATGTGTACGTCAGTAACTCATGAGCAATGCAACGGAACGAGGAAATGTTTTAAGATTTTCCTTTCGCCGATGTGGAATCAAATCCACAATCCTCGCGTTTACAGCCGCACTCGTGTGTTTCTGCGCCACGACGGCCTATTTGTATGTTTGTATTACATACATGCACTATACAAGTGTAAAGCAAAGATTAATAAATATATAATGTTTTAGAACTTTACTGGTAATAACAAAATAACTGTATCCACTCAGGTAAAAACCCTACTAGAACTTTAATTAATTTAGTACATTATAAATATATATGGTGTATAATTAATGACAAAATGAACATAATTTATAAGGAAATATTTACAAAACCTACGCTTACATTACGCCATTACGAAAATAGCCTAAAATATCATATTTACCTAATTAATAACACGGCGTCATATAATAAAGTGAGATGATGCTAAATATAGCTATAGGTATAAATAGGCTTTTACGTTAAACGAAATTCGAGACGGTCACGTAAGTCTGAGGGAAGAAACTAATAAAACTTTTAAGGCTCTATAAATCGTTCGATGCAAAAGGCCCCACCTCCAAAAAAACACTGCCACAGTTGTCAAAATTGATGCTTGGCACGACCCAATTTTGTCTAATAGTGGGTTACTAAAGGTAAAATTTTAATTAAATATTGATTGATACGGAAAGAACAGTTTTAATCATCTTTTACGTTTATAAAGAATGTTTTATAAAAATAAGTCTATTTTAAGACATTAGCAATAAATCTTTGCGCAAATATATTTAAACAAGTGTTAGGATCTACATGTTTCTTATTTTACAATATTATAAAAATAAACGAGGTTAGTAGTTCTAAAATATTTGACTATTTCGCGTTTTGGAACTATAATTCAGTAAAACGCCAAATAACTTAACTGAATATATAACTGATAATTTAATAGTATAATACAGTGTCTTTGAACCCAAGTGGCGAGTTATTTATCTAGCTGTATTAAAAAGAAACATCCTAATTTGAGGAAATAGAATATAAAATTCTTAATAATCATCGAGTCTATCCAACTATATGCGTTGCATAAAAAGGCCAGTCGTGGCGCAGCGGCGCGAAGTGTGACTGGTTGTGGGTCCCCACTCGAGGAGATGAAATATTTACTTAAATTTATATTTCCATTTCTTAGCTCTGGTGTCGAAGTTAAGCGCAGCGTTGAGTTCTGCCACTCAGCACACAATGCCTCCAGAATTCGGCAGACAATGGGGAACAGAGTGTCTTAACACTAGGTTCGCTCTGCCTACCCTGCTGTGTGCGGGATACAGCGTGAAGCTGATGCATTGTATATTCGATTAAAAATAGAAATCAATCTAAAACATTCGAGTTACGGTGCTGTGTTTTCCTACTCTACATTAAACAATTGAGACAACACAGATAGCTCTGGGCATTATGAATTGCTTTCACGATTTCATTCTATCAGAAGGTCGAACGAAGAGATACATTGTCCATCACGATTTCTCAATAACATGTTAATTTGATTTGTAGAATTATGCGAATTGGATGTTAGCTAATTTAGTAATGAGGCTTAGGTCTATTAAAGTATTGTACGTAATTGATACATATATTTAAGCTATCTCTTGTATTCTTAATATAGAGAAGATAGTGTCATATCACTCCTTTCCTTCCGGCCTATTCAGACTTTTTGGACGACGGAATCCAACGAAATCCGTCGTAGTATATCATACATGAAATCAACACTCTTTCCAAACAGATTTTAAAAGCAACAACATCAATCTGATAATATTAATAAACTTAAAAGTTTCAGTATTCTGGTTATATTTAAAAAAGATAAGTGTCTTTGGACAAATGTTAAAGAAAGGTATAAATCGCAATCATTCACCTCTTTTAATACAGTTGAAGTGAACAGCGGTAAAATATTTTTAAAAGTGAATCTTATGAGGTCATACTAAGGCGTATGATCACAAAGTGGAAAAATGTATACCATCTAAAATAATACCTAAAGTTTGACCTAGCACAATGCCCTCTTACGATTGCTTTAAATTTTGATGTATTTACGTACTATCAGAACAAATACTTTCGTTAAGGTGTTTAGTTTAAAAACATTAAGTTTCGTCAACGTGTTAATGGGGTATGTGTTCATAGTTGATAAGTTGATAGGGGTTTCGGTGATAATATTATTATTTTTTAAAATATATTTAATATTTAAATATTGATTATTACAATAGCATAGTTTTAAATTGTAAACAAAAATTATATAACAAATAACAAAAATATCAAAAAACTATCTTTTGGTTACTTTTTTTAAACAGGATATATTTTTCATTAAAATGTACGAAAAATCAAAAGATCATGCTATTTAATTGTAGTGGTTAAGGAAATTTACACAACCTACGCTACGTCTTATCATATATGAATATACATATATAGAGTAACTGAAGACGCGACAGGTTGTAAGTTCCATTATCATTCAAGGACATGAAATATTTAATATTTTATCTTCCCTCTGGAAACTAGGAAAAAGGGCAGTGTTGAGTTCTGCCACTCAACAAGCAAAGAAGTCTAAATGGAAACGGAGTGTCTTAACGTAAGATCCCCAGGTTGGCTTTGCCTACCCTGCTACATTTTCGGGATAAAGCGAGAAACTAATAAAAAATCAATATGTTTTAAAATATGTCAATATACATTTACATTGTACATGTTAAATATAATTTTTGTCGAACAATCGACAGTTATTGACTTATTGCAATAAACTTGCTTGAGAGGAAAAATATAAAGTAAACAAGTTTCTCAACATTATTATTTATTAAATGTTAAAATTCACCTTCAAAAAGCTACCTTTGTCTTTAGGTTAATGTTTATTATAATAATATTATTAATTAAAATCATGATTATTTTTAAGTCTCAATTATCTCAAACATATTGCGAGATAGACAGAAAGAACCTTGCGCTTTAGATACTTAGAGTTAACCAATATTAGTGGCGTTAGTAATAGAACCCAACGCCGCATTTAAGTTAGACAGATTTAGGAACAACTATTAATATTTATACTATAACTGACTTTTAACTGCGGCTTCACTCGCGAAGCCAAATCTGTGAGTCATATAGAAATTTTTAACGTTATACAATATAGTCTATACTCTTCCTAAAATCTAACACAAAAATTGTTATCAATTCGAACCAGCAGTTCCCAAGATTAGTGGGTTCAACCAACCAACATTTAACCAACCTTTATAATATGAAACAATAACTATATTTAAAAAGCCAATATCAATATAAAAACGTGGAATTTTATTGCATAGCTAATCAGTAGCACGTACCACGAGGACCGTCGAGAGCCGGTACACATTTGCACCACGTTGCTGGTGACTCACGTGGCATGTGTCAATTGCCCGACCTTGCTTGCAAGTGACCCATATCATTATCCACTCTTACGTTATTCATAATTTTTGAACACTATTTAGTGAAACGAATCTAAATAAGTTTATTTCTTGGTGGAAACGTGCTTATCTTTTAATATAATATTATGTACTGTACTCCATAGCCCGTTAGTACATTTCTTAGAATGCTTACATTTTATGCATAACGATTTTTATATCGAAATCTAAGTTCTTTTTTTTGTTTTAATATCTTGTTTTGTGGGGACAATGTAGTGATAAATGATTTTGTTTTTCACCCACCATTTAATAAATATTGCGGGATCTTCAGATATCAGAAAAATATGTAACATACTCTAAATATAATTATATAATTTAAAATGCCATTAGAAGAATTTTAAGCCCCAACCATCGTGTTTCGTCAGACAGTTGGTGTAGCTATACCAAATATAAATAACTAAAGAAAATGTTTATATTATAACAGCCAGTAGATAAAATATTTTCCCCTTTTATAGTTAGAAATAAAATAATAAAGACGAGATAAGAATCGGTAAGTAATTAGGTTTTCTATTATTTCAGGAAAATAAGAAATGTTTTTAGGTAAAATATCGTTTAAATTTGTTTATATAAAGCAAACGAATTATTTAAAAGTAAAGTAAGTATAACGTATTGCAAACTTACAGCAGATTATATGTATTTTAATAATAGCTGTATATATAAGCATAGCGATAAGATGTAACAACGTTGACGGTAATGCTCAAGTTATTTTTACGTATTAACAATTGTTTTTTTTAGCTTCACGCTGTAGCACATTTGTAGCACGGTAGGCAGAGAGAGCCTAGTGTTAAGTCACTCCTCCCCACCTCCCGCCGAATTCTGGAGGCATTGCGTGTTGAGTGGCGGAACTCAACGCCGCGCTTTGCCTCGACACCACAATCCACAACGTGTCATGTTTACAGTAACACGCTTGTGCGATTGGTCTTAAAGTAACTGTTATGTATGGTACAAAATACTATTAAAAACATATTATTGAAATTATAAACGCATATATTCAATATTGTGTTTTCCAAATCATAAATTTTGATACTAAATGATTATCTGATCGGATATGTTGGACAAACTTTAAATTTTTATAAGCTGGAATTTTTGTGTGAGACTTTAACGGATAACTTAAATTTAGTGTCATATTTTAGTCAAAGAAATGATAATCCTTGGCTCCTGAGTGAGTACAATGATATCATAATAAGTTTTATTACCTAATGTGACGCCATCGACGCACTTGACACAACCTTGTCTGACCTGATGGTTGTGGGTTCGTATAGCCCTCAGGAAATATTCGATTTGATTATTTAAATGCCTAATTAGATAAAGCGAGGCTAAACCAACTCTTACGAAACGTATAAATAAGTAAGGACAAAAGAAGAAGTATTTTTTTTTGCCTGTCTTACATAACAAAAGATGGTAAAGATAGAAACATTATGTAATACATCTTCTACGTACTAAAGTCATCGACCTTTCATTTAAAAAAAAATATTGTACAGCAAAGAATCTGATTACACAAAACGCGAAGCAAACAGCACTGATGTTATATAAATATTAAAAAAGCTACCGTAACTCCGCAGCAATTTGCCATCCTTGCAGCGGTCGATCATTAAAGAGCTGGTGAACAATAAGTCGTAAAATATACGATAAGTTGTACGATATCGTCGCGTCCTCGTTAGACGATAGCCTAGATTGAATATGCAATGCAACACCTAAGGCACCTGTGTGTATTAAAGCTTTTATGTATGTCAATTTTGTTACTGTATTTTAATATTTTAAAAAAAATCAGCTTCACGCTGCATCCCGCATACAGCAGGGTAGACAGAGGGAACCTAAATGCAATGAAAATATTAAGATATAATAATTCTTTCCCTCGAGTGGGGATCGAGCTCACACTGCAACCGTCAGCAACAGTCACACTCTTGTGCCCCTGCGCCACGACAACCTCTTTTAATATTATACACTGAAGAATTTGTTTAGTGGAACGAGATATTCTCAGGAACTACTGGTTCGATAAGAAAATTTATTTTTGACTTGGATAGTCCATTTATCGATCGTTACTTATGTCGCCATTTGTTCACAAGGGCGAAGCTGCAGGTAAAAGGTACCTAATTGTTATTCAAATGTAATAGTTCGCGTACGCAGTAATGTTAGATTTGGTCATTAAACTATTTACAGTGTAAGTGTTATAGTCTGACGAAGAATCTATTTTCGATGTTATATATTTGTATATTTAGGTCAATAAGAGTGAAATATATGTCAAGGTTTCGCTACTCAACACACAATGCCTTTAGGATTCGGCGGTAAATGGGGAGCGGAAGTGTCTTAACACTAGGTTCCCTCTGCCTACCCTGATATATCCAGGATACAGTGTGAACCTAAAAAAATGTATTACAAATTCCAATTAGAAAAATGAGATCGCTGATATAGCGAGCCACATTGATTGATATTTTTAATTAGAAAATAATCTAGGAAACCTCGAGAAATAAATTTGTCCTAGATTATAAACGTTGAATCATAATGTTTACGGTCGAATTAATCTAAGCATAGCTTTCCTATGGTAAAAAGAAATAAGAAAAAACTACTGATGTTTAGTTTATAATACTAAACAAAATAAAAAAAAATATTTTATAAATTACAGATTATAAATGTAAAAAATATGTACGAAACACAATTTTACAAAGTAATAAAAGATCTTCAAGAATTGTGTGGGTTTTATTAACACCACGAATCTAAATATAGTAGGTATATATTGTAACTTGTAAAGATGTCACGGACACTATATTCTTAACTTTTCTTGAGAACAGAAGACAAAACCTAAACATACAAAAAAAAACTTTTAAAACGTTTCTACATAATATATTGTTGGTATTCTAAGATATGGTCGTTGTCTGCCACTCAAAAAAAAACCTAACGTCATGCTGACCATTGATGAAACGATACGCGTTCAGAATCGAGTACCTACGTATTACAGTTATTCTATTGTAAGTTGTAACGTGTTTTCAAACAAAACAGTTTTTTAAACATAATGGCACGTCTAAAGTAGTAGTAAAAAATGTACAGTGCGAATTTAGATTCCTTGTAAGTATTAGTTATATTAAATGTTTAGTCAGGAGTTCGAGGCCAGTCGTGGGGCACAAGTATGCGACTGTAAATACGATAGGTTGTGGGTTCAATTTTCACTCGAGGAAATAAAATATTAAATATTTTTATTTCCTCGCTCTGGAAACGAGGTAAAGCTAAACGAGCTAAATTGAGTTCCGCCACACAACACGCAATGCCATCTCTCCATAAATTGGCGGAAAGTTCCAAGGTTCCCTGTGTTTACCCTGCTATTTGCGAGATACAGCGTGAAGATAAAAAAAAGTCAAGACTACTAGATGGCTACTACGTACTCAGCAATTATAATTATAAAGTGAACCTTTTTTGTACAGTACAGTGTTACTCACAAAGGTATACCGTTATTTACGTGGGTGTAAATTGATAGTCAAACATAAAAAGCTGCAGATTATAATTTTAAGTAGTTCATGCATTAATTAAAAATGAAAGGTTAATATTTTAATTCGCATTAGTTTATCTTAGTAGTGTCACTACTTAGTGCTGTACCTTCAACAATTTGAATATTTATGTGTGGATTAAGAGGCGCAATAGAATGAATTCAATTACGTAATATCTTAAATGTAATAATTTATTATAAAGAGAGAGAAAAAAGTATCACTACCTATAATATAATTTAGATTTTTAATATATTATGATTTCAATCAAATTTGAAATGCATTACCAACTGTTGTTTCAACGGTGGCCTTTAAAAGTAACGTTTATAGTTTAGTCTAGACGTTTTATATTATGGAATAAGTTGAATGTTCGATATATTATTTATGAAAAAACGACTCCATAAGCTTCTTCGCGTTCTTGTATCTCCTACAAGTTTTGTCACAAAGGTCTCACGGGTCAATGCCCCGTTTGGCGGGCGGGCCACATTTTAAAATGCAGCCTGAGTTTAGGCACAAACATTTGTTATACAGCCTAAGTACCTAAATAAAATTCGTTAAAAAGTTTATAAAAGAAATGTATTTGTTTCTGTTTTCAGACAGATATTTTTTTATTTTGATCTTTTTTTTACCATATTTATTTGTGTAAGAAAACTAAAAATTAATTCATAAAAGTGAAAACGAAATCGAAAATATTATAAAGGACCGTGTGACTTTATGCTCTATTATTTTGTTTGAACGCTACCTTTCAACGGTATCTCTGGTATTTGTGATTGTTTTATTGACCGTGAAACCAGTTAGCCCAATACCTACTACAACATACATTTTTAAAGTCGCCATATAAAATGCAGTTATTTCCTTTGCAACATTGAAACTTGCATATTTATAAAGTAAAAAAAAATATGATTTGTCATCGTATTTAAAACATATTATTTTATTTTACTGTAAACAACGACTTCAAAAGTTTTATTAACAATAACAAAATAATAAATATTAATAAACCATTGTAATATGAATACGCCTTTGAGAGTTTGTCAATCAATACAGAGGATATTGGGTTAAGGCTGTCCTAAACAACTGCATATGTAAAAAGTGTGTTATGAAATCTTCTAGCTCCGTTTCATAATATGTTTAACGTTTACAATGTTTCTTGGTATTTTTTAAGTAAACAACCGTTGGCACATTGGTGTCCAGCTACGTTGGGTGTACGTTCAAATACTTGACTAAATATTAGTTTTTTTGTTTATTATTAATATTAGTTTTTTTGTATATTTTTTTGTTTATATTTTATTTCATTCATATCTGTGTCTTGCACTTTTGAGTCAACTAGCACTGTAGTACCTATAGTTTTTATAGTATTCAAGAAACAGTGGATGTTTCAATCAAAACTTTAAATAATTAACATACATATCTTAATTATATTTAAAATATGAATATATCAATATATAATTTCAATGATTATTTGCATACGAAACACATACATATCTCGACCTTAGGCTGACTTTATAATTTAGCAAATTGGTATTGCGATACGCGTCACGATTACAGTTTTAAGCTATAATTCATTAAAGACAATTATAAATAAAACTTTAAAAACTTCATTCTCCACAAAGTACGCTAAAATCTTTCAAACTATACAACAAATGTTATTGTAGTTTACACTATAGTTTATATTTTATATATATATATATATATATATATATATATATATATATATATATATATATATATATATATATATATATATATATATATATATATATATATATATATAACTAAAAAATGTATGTATTATGCGCCAAATAACACACTCAAAATATCTAGAAACTATTAAAGCGAAATACTATAGCCCATACTTCCACGATAAATGGACTAACCAAGACAAAAAATCTTTTTCAATCCGAAATAGTAGTTCCAGAGATGAGCGCGTTCAAACAAACAAACTCTATAGATGTATAACATTAATTATACATATTATATTCACTAGTGTCCAATATTATTATAATGAATATTAAAATTAGTTTAAAGCATACATTTTTGCGTATTTCCGTTAGAGTTTTACTTTTCAACGTTACACTTCACTAACGTGTGAAGTTCACACACGTTTTTTTGTAAAGATAATCTTTCTAACTTTAATATAAATAGTGGGGTAACAGGATTATCTCTATTATATCTTAATACAAAGTCTTTATACCTTTATTTGAAGTGATTTTATTAGTTCACGGTTCTAGATGACTTTTTTTAAGATTTTGATCTTGTTTTTTTACAATAAAATTTGGATATTTCTGAGAAGTGGTTTAGGTATTTAAAATTATGAAATATTACATTTTTTGCTTAGTTTTTAAATAGTACAATTTTTATTTTTAACGTGTTGTTTTTATAGTAATAAACGCGACAGGTTATGAGTCTATGCCCACACGAGGAAATGAAATATTTACCTAATTGGAAATGAAATATTTACCTATTTTCATTTACTCGCATTAGTAAGAAAGCAAACGTGGTTATGAGTTTTACTACTCAAAACGCAATGCTCCAAAATTCAGCGGAAAGTGGGGTAACAGTGTCTTAACACTAGGTTAGACACTACGTTCTATTAGCTTAGGTTGCCGGGTTCCCTCTGGCTATCCTGCTATGTGCGCGTAACAACGTGAAGCTAAAAATTATTTTGCATTACTATTGCAAAAATATAATATTGAAAACCAGCGCCATAGTCTAAAAAAAAATAAAGCGACTACTATATTTTGCTTGTATCACATATACATTTATAAAACAAATTGTAGGCTGAATTATTTGAATGTAAAAATATAATAATATAACACTTAAAACCGTAGATTCTTTGGATTACTTAATTAATAGAGTGATACATTGTACTCGTTTTCCATAACAAGTTATACTGTAAAATTTGTTTTAAAATATTTCAGAAGAAATATTCAATTTATTATTTAAGCAGATTTATCTTTTCGATCAGATTCAATTTTAGCGCAAGTTTCAAATTTTGCGTCTAAACTTTAAAGTAAACTTCTGTAAGTGACGGAACTCAACACCGGTATTTGTTTTACCAGAGCGGAGAAATTAAAATATTAAATATTTTACTCCCTCGAACCTGCAACCGTAGCGTTTAGGCACGACGGCCTCGGACGAAATAGTCGATAATTGAGTTCTTATTCAAGTAAATGTAAAATGTTTAAAGTTTTAAGTAAAGTACAAAGTAAAATTTTAAGCTAAAGTAATATTTTAGGAATCCAATAAAATGAATCAACATGCTTGACTGTGAATACGACAGTTTTAGGTTCGATACTCGGGGAATGTAATATTTTAATTTCGTTGCTCTGGCAACAAGGCCAAGGGGGTTTTGGGGGGTGTACTAAGAAATAATGTCTCACACTGGGTTCCCAGTGCTTACATTACTGTATATGCGAGATTACAGTATAAAGTAAAAATAACAACTAGTTGCTATCGTAATGCAAATCATAATTACCATACCAACCTGTTACAGTACAATCAATACTATATTGTCCTACTAACGTGTTAAGTCATTGTGGAAGTTCATGACAGTATAACATTATAATTTTTACTTTGTTGAGTGTGGACAAAATTGTAGTTATAATTAATGGAGGCCAACAAAAAATTCATTTATTCATATAGGGTAGACAAAGGGAATTTTATTAAAACAATCTTATCCTATGTACCATTCTTTCATGCTTCAAGCTGTATCCTTCATATAACAGGGTATGAAAAGAGAATCTAATGTCAAGACATTTGTTTTCTTATCATGTAGAGACTGCATGTTGACTGGCAAAACTCAACCTCACTTGGGAGAATTGATTTTGTTAATTTTTGTCTATTACAAGAGATGATTACTCTTAATAGGAGTGATTGACTCCACAGCGATTGTGTTTAATATCTGATACTGACCCAAAGGCCAGAATATAAATATTATCCCAAATACCAAACACATAAAACAGTGTATAGTAAAACACCAACTATGTCACAATTTACTCATAAGTACTGTCCACTAAATACCAATAGAATTAATGATACTGTCATTTACATTAGCAAACATTAGTAGTTTACTAGGTATTCAATAAGTTGTTCTAATATATTGCTTATTAGTGCCAAATCATTTTGTTAAATATCTCATTGTATCGTTGTGCAATCTGTAATGTATGTATATAAATTTTACATGTAAATTGTGACAAAAGGTATGTATTTTTAAATATGGCATAAATACAGACATACATTGGTGGAAAAAATAAACATTATCTTTAGAATTCCCATTGAATAATACAAAAACACAAAAAAAAGTACTTACAACTGTAAAAATGTCCCCAAGTAGGCAATCCAACAGCAACAGCACCAACCACAAAGCAAATGAAGCCAAGTACAACTACAGCTATAGAATATAGAGCTTTGCCGCTGGCCATGGCTACATGTTAGCCAATCTCACTGTATCTTTTAGACAGCATCAGGATATATATTTAGGACGAATTAGCTTTCCAAACATCTAGAACAAAATAACAATTTATTTTTAAAATTAATTTATATATAATCATTACACTTTATTTAAAAAAGTAAGCAAAATCTAATAAGTAATATAATCTCTTGTAAGATATGCACATTTAATTACATTTTTGTTATAAGAATCTAATTAGAAAAAGTATTCTGACCTTAACTACTTATATCAAGAAAACATCAAAGGCTTAGAAATATTACAAAGTGCTTATTGAAGCATATAGCATGTAATATCAAAAGCTAGATTACAGTTATTCAAATGTTACTTTTACTCACGTTTTCTTTATAATTTATCACGATATTAATAAATGCCACTCATGTATACACTAATTGATTCTAAATTAATTTACATCGAAATAACATCTCTTTTTAACAGCTCTTTATGTATGTAACATTTCATTCGTTTTCACGCGAATGCACAAACAATGTTCACAACGAAATTCGAACCTACACGAGACACACCTTCGCTTTAAAGTCGATTTTTATTTCACTTAAGTAAATAACTGCTTTACAAACTATATAAATAATAAAATTTAAGTGATAACTGATTAATTTTTCCTCAAAATGTTAAATATCACATACGCTAAACCGTATTCCATATTCTCACGATACTCTTACACTTTTACCGCGCGCGACGTAAATTCTTACTGAATGTGATCAGTAAATAAACTGGTTTTTTGAGTTCACCCGACACCGTTGCTACACAACAGATAATAAAAATTTCAAAGTACTGTCAGCTGTCATTTTATTTACAGATAATGTTAAGTTTGTGATTGTTTTATGTATAACGATGATAATTACTACGGTATGGTACTTCTTCCATAAATTCTTTTAAATTTTTATATCATTTTACCGTTTTAAAAAAAATCATGATTATCAAATAGGTTAAACGTTTATCTAGCATACTTAAATTTCTTCTGCTTAAACCAAAAAAAATAAATATCGAGCTAAATTTTGTTTAGTAATTAATGAACATTTAAATTTGTTTATATGTTGATTTAAAATTACTATTTTTTTTCAAATTGTATACCAACTTGTAGTTTTAATATGTTTGAAGCAATTTCAAAAGGATTTTACGATTGTTATTTATTTAGCATATACTTAGATAATTTTTTTTTATAAAACTCATACTTAATTTCAATATTCGAATTAAAATGTGCAAGGAAATCACTTATTACTTCGATAATATGTTGTTTATAAGTCTAATAGTTATTTAAATATTTCTAGTAATGTCATTCCTAGGAATACCATTCGAGGTCAATCTATTTTAGTCGCCGCCTAAACAGTGGAAATTCTCAATTCATTTTAAACCTACGTTAGAATTTAGAGTTAAATTTATAAAGATTATAATAGTAATTACAGTGTTATCCTTGTTCTATTGTACTTAAAATATTTATAGTAAAACTGTTTTATAATATAAAAATGATTGTGCTGTTTGTAATTTTATCATGCGTGTTGGCAAATACTTGTAAGTGAATTAGCTTTTATACAATATATGTTTATACTTTTGGTGAATTGAAAATATTTTACCTACTCGAGATACAGATATTATTTATATTATGGTATTTATGGTATTTATGGTTTTGAGCAATATAAACTAATAAAAGAAACAATGTCTTTATTTTAACAGTATGAAAATACTCTGGAAATAATAACAATATTTTATTTTCATCATTTCTCACATTAAATCATTTCATTAAAATTTGTTCAATTAAAATTAAATTATAATTACTAGAGATAATATTTCGATCAATAACATCAAAATCTATGCAAAATTATAAACTATTTCTTACACAAAATAATTTTATGACCTTCTAAATTCAGTAATTATTATCTTGTAACATTAGCCCTATAAGTGAAATACGGTAGTGGTTCTTTCTTTGCTTCTTCAAATTTTATCTAAAAATGATTCTGAAAACTATTTCAATTTATTTGTCACACTCAGAATTTACTCAGAATTTACAGCATGGTCAACAAGTCGTGGCGCCCTTGTTAGCCATAGACGGCTGCGCAGATTTGATTTTATATTCCTCCCGATTGAAGTATGCATATAAGTTGAGAAAACCCCGCTACAGGTGGCCACTATTTGTTGACCATACTGTACTTGAAAAAGGAAATTAATTTGAACTCGTAATTGTCTATACAGTTAATTAAAACAGTCAAATGACTTATACAGTACTGTCAACAAATCTTGGCCGCCGTGAAGTTAGATTTTCTGAACTTTTATGCATTATTCACTGGGGAAGAAAGTAATGAAAAGTGAGAAAAATCTTAAAATCAAATTTGCGAAGTTATAATGGTTCTTAAATACTTATTTATAATAAACGTATTTCTTACATATAGTTGCGGAAACAACGGGCATAAACGCTGAAAAGGTATGTTATACTTTTAATTAATACCGGTATGTACTACATATATGTATTTAACTATACCCTTAATTAATAATTTTGAATTATAATTGTAGCAAATCGATCAAGGATGTGGAGAACTTGGAGATTGTATTAGTAATGGTACTTGTGCTAATAAATGTGGTTGTCATAGTTCTGCTGCGTAAGTTGACACATTTTCATTATTGTCAAATTTATTTTACATTTTTTTCAGCTTCACGCTGTATGGGGGATACATAGCAGGGTAGGCAGAGGGAACCTGATTAAGATGCTATCAAGAGTTAGAAGACACTCCGTTTCCCACTTTCCACCGAATTTCCCAGTTAGTGTGTGTTGAGTATCGGAACTCAACTCCGTGCTTTTGCGTTAGTACATAATAATTTACTCTCCCGAGTGGGAATCCATCCCACAACAGTCGCATTACGGTCACACACTTACTGCGCCACGAACGCTTTATTATCATCATGAGAATATATTTTAAATCTCACTATTTATACTTTAATATCTTTTTTTTATTTTATTAGCCTACTTCTTTTCCAGAGTTTTATTTTATAACGAAACCCTAGATGAATGTGTAGTTGATGTAAAAAGACTTCTAATGGCATTAACTGAAAAATATAATACACATGGTAAACATACAAAAATATAAATATGCAATAATTCTTATATAGAAAGTCTGAAGATGTGGTACTTTTAAATTTGTAATTTTCAGATAACATCCGTGAAGAAGTTGACAAAGTATTTAAAGGGATAATATTCGCCGGTATACTGTTTATAACTTGTGCTGGATTATGTATGATTACAGCATGCTTATATTGTTGTCGTATTAATTACATGTAAGAATTTAATAATTACTCTAATTACCTTTAGGTTAGAATATTAAAAAATTACGAAGTTAAAAGCATTTTATAATTTCTAAATATTTTAGGGATACCCGCCTCAAAAATGACGTAGAAGCTTTAGCCCACAAATTAAAAAGAGATCTACGTTTAAGAAAAACAATTAAAAAAACGCCAACACAACCCGGAGCTGAAAATTGTAATATTGTTGTAGCAGATGCTGGTGTTTTTGTAGTCTGATATATGTTATATATATATGTGCAGTTTTTAATAAATAATATGATCCATTATTGTCTTTGTTATACAACTGGCAGTTTCAAGTCATATTTTATTTAATTTTCTTTATAATAATTTAACATCATCATTACTTTTATGATATAAACAACAGTTGGGATGTATTTTAACAGTTAAGGTTCCTTCTGCCTACCCTGTTGATTTGATTTGATTTATTACGTTTTAAAATCTATGAAAGCTGGCTGCACCCACAAAAACTGTGACTCATTGTCGTGCAAGCGACGCATTTATCCAATTATTGTTGCTTGTAATTAATTAAATTAAATAGCACATTGTAACTTGTAATTAATCTATATCGCCCAAGTAAAAGATATTTGAATTAACGAGTGCAAATAAATGTAAAGTTATCGATTCAAGCTAATTTTCAATTAACGCCTTCCTTATAATATCATAATAGTTCAATCCAATTAATAAAAGTAGTTAATTTTTTATTAATGTTTTCTTATGACGTTATCACGTAAAATTATCGTCCGTAAACTGACTTTACAGAAAATAAGTTATTCATTTTAATACATGATTATTTTTATTTTCTATGGCAGCTAATGGCTTAGTTGCCATAGACAATAATCTAAATATATGTCAATAAAACATTTGTCATTTCATGATTTGACATTTACGAGATCAATGAAATGTATATAGTGGGGAATTTGTTTAAAATTTGAATTATTGTTTGAATTTATGCTTTTAAAAATGCTTTTATTAATGCAAAACCCATTATTGTATTATAATGGAATGATTATTTCTTAATGTTTTGGTACGTAATTTACATTAATGTTTAATTTATTAATCATTCGTTTATTTTAAGAATTTTTATATTTATATTAAAACTTACAGCGCTTATGCAAATATCTGAAAAATGGATATGAGTTCAATGGAATTGGTAATTGCGACATTTTGTGTATTGGTGTCCATGGTGCTGCTGAGTTGCCTGTGTTGTTTATGTATGAAATTTAGGTAAATATTATTTTCTTTATTAATTATTGTAATATCCAATTGCAATTGTTTTGAAATTGTAGGGTCCACACATCATTATAAAAAATGCTATAATATTGTGATGAGTGGCATATGAAAAAAAATCTTTAGATAAATATTTTTTGTTAAAAGTTTAAACCATTAATATTGAAATACATTTTTTCTAATTAATTAGGAAAAAACATCTTAGAATATTTTATTATTTCAGTAGTAGTATTTTTATTTTATTTCAGTAACACAGTCTCAAAAATTTATAATACAAAGCACAACTACATTTATGTCTGAAATATGATAAAGAAAAATGAATTTGTTTACCTTACATACCTAATCATTGAAAATATTTACAGATTTAAGTGTTAAAAAATGGTGTATCTTTTACAATTAAAATATATATATTGTTTTAGTTTAAGTTAGGCAAAGTAAATGTCAAGATATCTTATTTTTACCAAAGCAACCAAATAGAAATAAAGGGTTATCCAATGTGGAAACCGAATCTACAACTGTTGCATTACCCGGCAGTGGCTCATACCATTACACCACAACAGTTGCATTTATTTTTTTGTCTATTTACATAGTTTATTTGTCTTGATGACAAGTAGTAAACTTTCATTAATTGATTTATTAGGCGCAGAGATTTCACAAATGGCTCAATTTTATATAATTTTTTTAGCTTCATGCTGTATCCCGCTCATAGAAGTGTAGATAGAGAGAACCTGGGATGTAGTGTTAAGACATTCCCAATAACATACTGCCATTGCACACTTTCCACAGAATTCTGGAGGCATTGCATGTTGAGCGGTGGAACTCAATGCCATGCTTTCTCTTGTTGCCAGCCTGAGTAAATGAATTCTTTTATATTGTATGTGTTATGAGTAGGAATACAACCCATAACCTGTCAATTTTACAGTTGCGCGCTTGTACTCTGTGCTATGACTGGCCTTAATTTTTGATAATTATTTTATATCTCCTTTTATTTTATAGTAATATATTATGTTTTATTTACATTTTCAGTGATTTGAAAATGCAACGGTATATTGTAAAGACAGCAAAGAAAAGAGGGATAAATGTTGACTTAGAAAAACTTGACCCTAAATATGTTGGGAGGTCACCTTCAACTAATGAAAACTGCACAATTATTATACCAGATGTTGCCATAATTTTGTAATTTATTATTTATTAAGTGTTCCTATTTGAGTTACAAGCATATAAGAATTTTGATATTGCTGGATAAGAATGCTTAGTGGTCAGAGTGTTCAAATGGTTTCCAAGAGGTGTAGGTTTGAGTCTTGCTATATATTAATATATAGCAAGACTCAAACTTAATAATTTCTTTAGATGTTCTCCAAAACAATTTTAACTTATGTTTTAAACAAATATAAACACTAAAAATAGAATCAATCTGGATAACTGACTTGATAAATTGACTGTACATTTTTATTTGTTAAATTTAAATTAGTTTTTATATATTAAATAATTTAGCCCTATATTAAAAAAAATCATCAAAATCGGTTCATCCAGTGAAAAGTTCTGAGGTAAGAAACATTAAAAAAATACAGCTGAATTGACAACTCCTTTTCTTACAGAAGTTGGTTAAAAATGTAATTAATTTTGTCTCTTGTGATATTTATTGACAAAACATTTAATGTTTTATTTTTAGTTTTGACAAGGCTTACAAAGAAACTCCTTTTACATAACATGTATAATGATTTTCTTTGTTATATAAATAATTATAATTCTATTTCTTGCCAAAAATTGTGTTCACATAAAATAAACATTACTAAATCCAATTAAAAATAATTATTAATTTAAATATGGTAAAAGTAGCATGTATAAATATTTCGTTAGTTATAAGTAATCATTCTAAACATAGTGCCTAGTGGCTTTCAATACTCTTCAAAGTTCCTATTGTCTATATTATAGTCTTATGTTAAAAAATATCTTATTATATTTTTCTTATATCTATAAAGGGAGGCCAGTCGTGGCGCAGCGGCACGAGGTGTGACTGTAAAACCGACTGGTTGTGGGTTCGATCCCCACTCGAGGAGATGAAATATTTACTTAAATTTATATTTCCATTTCTTCGCTCTGGTGTCG
>DWQW01003650.1:0-22003 GCA_018249695.1 Heliconius erato demophoon | reverse complement strand
CAGTGAATACAGGTAGAGTGACAGTAAAAAAAAATATTAAATACCAAATTTTTCTGATTAATAGGAGTTCTTGAGAAATGTGATCTCATTTGTACACCCTTCAATGAATACCTACGTACCGGCGGGGACTATTGGAATATTTTATCTTCGAACCCCTTAAGAGGGGTGGCGATGACAAGCATTTGGATTAAGGACGGTTCTACATTTTGTGAACATAATTGACATTCGTCGACATAAAGAACATGGTGCTTACTTTATAGATGATTATGGGATTCATTTCTTTTTATCTTTTATCTTTTACTAAAGCTATCAATAGTAAGTGCAATCTATTAGCGACGTTGTTTTTTAATTATACCAAATTTTTATTTGGAATATGGAGAAAAAAGTATATAAAAATTTTAATGCTTATCAAATTACATCTACATAAATTTCGTCGTTGTTCGTCGAAGAGAAAGGGCTAAGCGAGACTGCAAACGCGACAGTTGTGAGTTGGATTCCTATGGGAAATATTTTTTTATATATTTTTGTTTCCTCGTTTTGGTAAAAATATAAAGCACGGCGTTGAGTTCCGCCACTCAACACGTAATACCTCGAAAGTTTAGCGGATAGTGGAGAACTAGTTGCCTCTGTCTACTCTGCTATGTGCGAGGTACGATGTGCAGTGAAAGTAAAACATATATTACAAAAAATAAAAACCGGACAAGTGTGAGTCGGTTTTGCCCACTGAGGGTTCCGTACCAAAATTGGAGGTCCCGAGTTTATTCTGAAATTCAGGTTTATCTTAGCCAGAGTCCTTTCATATGATACCTCACTTGAACTAGCTAAAGGCTAGGTTTTAAAACCAAATTTTGCCTCCAATCGGATGGAAAATCATCCTCCCAGACAGAGATGTACCTTTATTTGACACCACCTCTGAAAGGGCCCCACTTTCAAGGAAGTGACTACACATACAGTCTTAACATATTAGACTATTATTTCTCAAAATGTCAGCTTTGCTAAAAAGACGAGAGGTCTGGGGGACCTGCCATCTCAGTCTAATAGTAATTGATAGACAGCGCAAAAATGTCAGAAATTCAAGTCAGAAAGTTCAAATTGAAATCCCTCAGAAAAAGAAAAAATATATTTTTCATTTTACATTCTAAAGCCCAAACCAAGTTCTGGTTGACGACTAGTTCACTAGTAAAAACTATTTTTACAACACTTTACTGTTTACAATAGACATACGTACACAAATATATAAATTTAAATATATATATATATCTTTTTCCTCGAATGGAGATCGAACCCATAACCAATCGATTTTACAGTCAGACTTTGTTACTTGA
The DNA here is from genome assembly GCA_018249695.1 of Heliconius erato demophoon. Taxonomy (NCBI): domain Eukaryota; kingdom Metazoa; phylum Arthropoda; class Insecta; order Lepidoptera; family Nymphalidae; genus Heliconius; species Heliconius erato. The sequence goes on along the minus strand of DWQW01003650.1, from coordinate 20,678 downwards.
TGCAAATTTAAGAGTTATTTGATTTTCTCATGAATAAAATTGTCAGAAACGGGCCAAATTAAAATGAGACCAAACGGGAAGCACCAGCTTTCAAACAAAAAAAACATCAAAATCGGTTCACCCAATAAAAAGTTCTGAAGTAACAACTATAAAAAATACAGTCGAATTGATAACCTCTTTCTTATGGAAAATCATTAAAAATGAGTGTATATTCCAAAATTATATAGAAAATATTTTTTTATTTAGACTGCACTGAAACAAAAATTAAATCTAGTAAATAACTAATAACGTTAGAGTACATTACAAGCAGCGCCTCCTAACAACGTATACACAGAACGTCTCACAAACTCCCCAAAGCAATTATGCACAAGAATATTTATTTGGAAAAATCGTCAAAGCACAACAGACAGACGAGTCTCGACCTAAAAACAATACCACACACGTACCAGATTTAACGCCACGTCGTTCCCATAGGAAATATAAATACTGTATTGAAATATCGTAGCTATAATGTGTATCGGAATCCCCTATTCGTGGCTAATATTACTTGAACTTTTCCACCCCTTGTTTATATAAGGGTGGTGCAACTTTGGTGGGTGCCAGGTAGGAGCTTACAGGTCATAGTATACTAGCCAAGTTAAACGCTCGATGCCTCCGAAGCTACTTACGACTATGAATATTTATAACGTATTAGCCGAACGCCGGTTAAGTTTATGCTTAACGAAAAATTGTCTTACTTTATTGATGGTTTTTTGTAAATAACATGTAATATGCAAAGAAAATTACTTTTTGAATTTTAAATTCAATGTAATAATGAACATTGTTTGTTTTTTTAACAATTTGTAAGATGAGCGTTGATGTAGCACAAATTCATTTTTTTTCGCTTCACGGTATGTTCCACATATAGAGGAGAGGTAGCCAGGCTTAGGACACTCCGTTCTCTACGCAAAACATTTTATTAGCTTCACGCTGTATCCCGCACACAGCAGGGTAGGCAAATGGAACCTAGTGTTAAGACACTCACTTCACCACTTTCTGCGGAATTCTGGAGGCATTGCGTATTTCACTTGAGGAGATGAAATTGATTGATAGATGAGATTTACTTAAATTTATATTTTCATTTCTTCGCTCTGGTCTCGAGACAAAGCGCGGCGTTGTGTTCTGCTAGTCAACATGCAATGCCTCCAGAATTGGGCAGAAAGTGGGGAACGAAGGTTCTTAACAATAGGTTCCCTCCGTCTACCCTGCATTATGCGGTATACAGCGTGAAGTTTAAAAAAAAAGTCAATTTAGAGCTCTTAAGTAATTCTCTCTTTCAAGGACTTACCCAATTTTAATAATGTTTTATACATATATTAGATAATAATTATTATCATTGGAATCTAATAAATTTTATAAATATGTTTCAAAAACGTCATTACCTAAAAATACCTCTATTCCATATCAATAATGTCTCGATTACAGTAGATTAAGATATGAAGTTGGTAGAGGCGATGTAAATGCAAATTATAAATGTTTATATAAAGAGTTCAATTTATATTCTAATTCGATAGCTTCCCGCTTGGGTAGTCTACGATGACACTTTCGATAAACAGGGTGGAAAGTTAAGTATACAATAATGGCTGTGCATGTGACTAAAATAATTTTTGCTATACAAAATGAATAGACAACCTTAAGGCTCAGTGGAAATATATGAAGTGTAAATAAAGAGTGAGAATGTCTATAGCAGTGTTATAGCTTCACGCTTTATCCCTCTCTTAGCAGGATAGAGAGAGGAAATGTGGGAACCTAGTGTTAAGATACTTCGTTCTAAATAAGACAATTCCGCTCCCCGCTTTCTACTTAAATCTGGAGGCATTGCGTATTGAGTGGCGGAACTCAACGCTGCGCTTTATTTCTTTACTAGAGCAAGGAAATGAAAGCATTATATATTTCTCCCGAGTGGGATCGAAGCCACAATCGTCGCGTTTACATTAAATGAAAATTTCGACACTATTTCTGGGAAATACTTGATATCAAAATTATTTGTATTTATACGATATGGTAAATGAAGCACGTCGTAAGATTTCGCCGCCTACTACAGACAGGCAAAAAACATGTTTACTTTATTCTTTTCACTGAGGGCCAGCATATTATTTATTTAGACATTCTGGAAAAGACTTAAAAAATAATATAAATACTCGTTATTATTACACCTAAATACAAAACAATATCTTCAAAGAATGTCCTAAAACTTATCTATACTAATATTATAAAGATGAAGAGTTTTTGGCTGGATGGACTAATCTCTGGAACAACTGATTCTTTTTCTTTTTTTCGTTTTGTGCTATTTATCGATGAAAGCTATGTGTGCTATATAAATTGCGTAGCCACATATGAAAATCAGCTTCACACTGTATCCCGCACACACCAGAGTAGGCAGAGTGAATCTAATTAAGACACTCCGTTCCATTATCCGTCGCATTTTGGAGGCATAAGCTGTTAAGTGGCGGAACTCAACGCCGCGCTATGCCTCTATACCAGAGCGAAGAAATGAAAAAACAAATTTAATTCCATCGAGTAAAGATATACTGACAAAAGACGAGCCTCATCGTAACCACGATTTCGTTTTAATATATGTATGTAAGTCACTGTACCTGCGTCTGAGAGAAAAGAAGAACTCACGAATATGTCGTGACCACACAAGCAAAGACGAATGCAATAACTAGTTTGATAATAATAATACTTAAATTTGGAATTATCTTTTATTACATTAGCCACACAGTATTACATTTTTCATTATCTTTTATTATCTTATTTATCTAATGTAAAAAAATGTATTTATGAAAAGAATTGTATCAAATATTAAATAGATAAACTGGTCTAATCTAAGCCAAAAAATTTAGTTTCCTTCAGCAACCGTCCAATGGATAAATCTGTGGAAAGGAAAATGTGGTGGTTCTTTGTGCTTAGTCGAAATGTGTGAAAAAAATATAGTCAGTAGATATATAAAGAAAACAAGCATATTAGAAAATCACGTATTTATTTATTATATTATCTATATTATTTATATTTACAAAACTTAAAATATATTATATTAATTGAATAAATTTTCACTCTCATTTATAAATTAAGTTGTTTGTGAAATAGTATAAACATTTTGAAAATTAAAAATAAATCGAGATATATACTATATATATTTTTATTGTTTTATATAATATATAAGTAAGTGTAATCATAATTATTTCTCAATCTTACTCTCACTTTCCGTTGGAAAATCATCTATAGCCGAGTCACTGTCTTGAAAAAGCTGGAACAAGGCTTGAATAATTTAAGTAAACAATAAAATACGTTACGTTAGGCAGATACTGATATTTTATTAAACAGCTTACTTTCTATTAAGGAATTTATTAAACTATCGTTTCCATTAGTATTTGGCTCTTCTGGTGGATTTGGAGGTGGTTCTGATGATTCATTTGTAGACGGAGTAGTAGGTTCATTTTCAGGCTGACTAGTGGCTTCAGTTGGGGCCTGACTGGCAGGATCGGTTACTCCGCTACCCGTAGTCGGTGCTGCGGTAGTCAAACTGTCTTTTAGTTCGTTGAGCTCCCGATCAAGTCGACTTCTCTGGTTTGACAGCGCCCAAGTAGAAACCATCAAACAGAATGACAGTAATCCAAGAAAAACAATAATTTTATTATTTAACATCCATCCCAATGTACTGTTGCAATAATATCTCCAATTCATTTTGATTAATTCTTCTATAATATAATATAATAATTGACACGACTGAAATTCACCACAAAGAAAAAATATCTATTTTCAATATTTCGCTGTTATCACCGAGGTCTATCAAAGCGTTGTCAAAGCGTTATCGTGGCTTTATCTTCATATTATTTTGGTATTTGAGTCCTATATTCTTGGCATATGATTTAATTTCCTTTGTATCCGTTTATCTGTTTATCGATAAAAAAATCAGTCCATACACACATATTAATTTCATACTAGTTATACTATTTTAATATATTTTTGTAGTAGCCTTTTTCATATAGTCTTTTTTTTGTAACCTATGGAATTTTTTTGGAAGGTAGAATATTGTGAATATTGTGGGTTGTTATCTTCAAAATTCCAAATATATATATTTCAAAATAATATATATTTGGAATTTTGATTCACATTATAAATTGAAGACAGTCACATGCACAATCAAGTGACTATAAACACAACAGGTTGTGAGTTCAAATTCCGTTCCAAGAAATGAAATATTTGATAGTTTCGTTTATCCGCTCTGGTGCTGAGGCAAAGCAAGGCGTTAAGTTTCGCCACTGCACAGAATGCCTCCAGAATTCGGCAGAAAGTGGTGGCGCAGTGTCTTAACACTAAGCTCCCTCCGCCTATCCTGCTCCATGCGTGATACAGTTTGAAGCTAAAAAAATTACAAGTGTATGAAACAAAACATATAACAAGATTAGATCGGCTGTTTAAAATGTCAAAGCAAACAAAGAATAAAAATGAAATCAAATTCTATCGGATACTCTTGGGAAATCATTCGAAACACGTCACGGCTGATTGCAGTGTCGTTTGAAAATGTTATTTATTGATAAGCCATAGATTTTAAAACACTGTATGAGTGATATATTGATTTAGGTATTTATCTTACTAATACTAACTTAGTAACTAATATTTTAAATGAGATAGTTTGTAAACCCAGATATGGCGCAGAGGCTCTTAGCTTTTGCAGTAGGGCACTTTACGTTCTTTGCTTAATCTTCAACTTCAGTAAATTTTTTACAAAATTGTTTTTCATTAGATATACTTGATGAGGCCGTTGTGGCTTAGGGGCACAAGGGTGTGACTGTAACGCGAGGGATGTGAGTTCGATCCACACTCTGGGGAATGAATGATTATTTATTAACATTTTAATTTCTTCGCTCCGGCACCGAGACAATAGCCCGACGTTGAGCCGCCATTCGACAAAGAAAAATTCAGCGGAAAATCTTAACACCATCTCTCTGCCTTTTTTAAGATTATCTAAAAATTCTGTAAATTGTAAAATATACATGCTATATCATGCTGCATGTGATTTTTATAATTAAGCATTATTTTATAATTATTCTATATATTGTAACTAGTGAATTCGATTTCCTTATATATATTCAGTAATTCTACCAAATTTAGCCCAAAAATATTTAATTGTGTGTTCTAATCTTATTTTCCTGAGTAGTATAGGTTCAAATAAATCCGGCCTTTTTGGAAGGCTTGCATTGCATTTAGAGAATTTAAAAATGTATTATTGTGACGCATCAGCCAGGACCTATCTATGTGTGACTACAGGTGGTCGTAGGAACTATGGAAATTGTGGAAATGTAAGCTAGAATTATGAAATGGATTTGGACTAGCTGATGGGGTATTGAATGAATTTAACGAAATCTCTCGGGTGCAATAGCTGCATTGTCAGTTAAAGGTGTAGAGAGGTATGCTCCGTTTTCACTGAAAAGTTTGTTTAATTGAACGTGCTAATCTCAGTAACTATTGCTTCCAATATTTGTTTTGTTGTATCGAGGAAGGCAATAGGTAATGTCATTATAATAATCACTCCGATGAAACCCACTACAGAATCAGTGCGCTCTGGTTTACTTCAAATAGGTACATTATATGTCGTACACAATGAGTATTTATTTTTATTTGACTATACTAGCGAACCCCCTCGTAAAAGCTAGTACATATATAATTTTTAGCAGCTTCACACTGTATCCTGCACACAGCAGGGTAGGCAGAGGGAACCTAGTGTTAAGACTCTCCGTTCTCCACTTTCTGCCGAATTCTGGAGGCATTGCATGTTGAGTGGCAGAACTCAACGCCGCGCTTTGCCTCGACACCAGAGTAAATAAATGGAAATATAAATTTAAATAAATATTTCATCTCCTCGAGTGGGGATCGAACCCACAACCAGTCCGTTTTACAGTCACACTTTGTGCCCCTGCACCACGACTGGCCTCAGTACATATATAATATTTTTTATTAAAGTATCAAAGGTAGGAAAAGGGAACCTGAGAACCTAGTGTTAAAACACTTCTATATCCCACTCTCCCCCCAGTATTTAAATCAGCATACTTTATAAACCATATTGTCTAGTATTAACAATCGCAGTGAGCGATTTAAACAGATATGACCAAGGTTACGTGTTACGTTGCCATTAGACTTAGATATCAGAATTACAAGCCTATGTGGTTTATGATAGCGATCAACCAACGTTGTTGAAGTTATATGAACAATTAACCCGGCGTCATGGAGGTTGGGTCTGTGGGACCCATTACATTTCATTTAGCTTATAGGTCAGTTAATATGCTTGCGACATTGCCAATCTTCTCAGTAGCAGAAGCTGTCGAATTGTTCTATGCGTGGTAGTCAATGGCAGTGGATGTTATACATGCACAAAGTTGAAAAAGGTATGTGAAACCCATTTCCGGAGTTGGTGTTACAATTTCACGCCATTTTATGTGCATATTGTATTATTTCCAGTGCGTTTATGCTTTTATTTCCGTTTTTTTTATATTTGTGTTTTTTGTAGGTACTTAAGTAAAATGGATCATGAAGAGAAAGAAAGACAGCGTATACTGCCCATGTTACTGATACATGTTAGGACAGTCTGACTCTAATTGTGATCTTAGTTTTTTATGCTTCACTGAACATTGCTACCATAAATGGCCTAAGTATATATAAAAATAATAACTGTGCAAAATCAAAGCAAAGGCAATTTATAAAAACGTTAGGCCCCAATTTTGTCACGAAACACCTAAAACATTACCAAAATGTATCAGCCCTTCCACGTGAGTTGCGACAAAAAATTGGAAATTTTTTTGGTGAATCTTCAGGGGAACCTCCGGCAAATCAAAGTCAAAGTCAAATAATTTTATTCAAAATAAGAAGTTACATGCTTCATTTTTTGAACGTCAAAAACTAATGTTCGCAAAACGTGCTCAGTGTGCCCCGCAAAGAAAGAACGAAAAACAAATTACACCTGCAAGTGGTGTAACAAAAATGTTTGCTAAGAACAATTTGCAACTTTCTGTGCTGAATGTACCAATGATAATGATTCGTAGTGATTTCGAAGTGATTGTAATTTAGTATAAAAAAGTACCATTAAAATGTTAAGACTGATTGTTAAATAAGTAGAATTACATTTAAGTAGAAAAGAATCGTTTTGTTAACATTTTTCATTTGTTTTTAAATGTTCTAATAAATATGATTGAAATATAATATACAGGCAGTCCTCGACTTACGTCGTTTCGACTTACGTCGTTTCGAGTTACGTCGAACAATGTTTTGACACTGTTCCTCAAACATACGTCAAATGTTTCGACTTCCGGCAAAGGAGAACTTACTTGTCGCGAAGTCAATGTCTGGGGGGCCGGCGAGGCGCAGTGTTCTTTACAAATTTGGAGAATGCCATGAACATTTTTGAAGAAAATGATTCCAATTTTGAGAGAAGTTTTAATGTTAATAACAAAATTTGTGCAGCCTATCAGTGTTACCAAGACATGTATGATAGCAAGAAGAAAGAAGCGAAGCAATCTAGAATTGATAGTTTTTTAAGCCAAAAGTTTAATTTATTATTTCTCATTGCATATTTTGATTATTAAAGTTTTATTGTTATTATTATTGGAATGAATAACACAAAAATATGTACCAAAAATAGCAATTTCATAAGTACATATATTAGTTTAAGAACTTTTGATAATAAAGTATGTTTTTTTGTTATAAATGCAATTTTTTGTTTATTTTGAGTCCGTGTGGAACCTGACCCTTGAGTTTTACATGTAAACATATGAAAAAATATGTCTCGACTCGTTTCGCTTTACGTCGCGTATTTCGAGAACCTAACATGCCGTAAGTACGAGGACTGCCTGTAATATAATCTTTTTCTTTTATATATTTGACCCAAATACCTAAAAAACTAAACACAAATAATTATTATCATATCTAATGAACGGGCCTATAAGACCCACCCCGCCGTTCGTGTACCTCTTTTTCACCCCCATGACGCCGGGTTAATATTAATAATAAAAATATTCAACCGATTTAGACCGTGTGACTGTAAAGGTTGTTGACAACTGCAAAGTTTTTTTTCCTTTTGATGTACGGAACCTTAAAAATATTAATATTCGCTTATATCAATGTTGTTTGATTTAGTTAATGTTTATGTCAAAAAATATATTTTTTTAATATATCTAATTAAATTAAAAGTTGATTTTCTAAGTTGGATGCCAGTCGTGACGCAGGGGTTCAACGTGTGACTGTAAAATCGACAAGTAGTGGGTTCGATCCTCACTCGAGGAAAATAAATATTTATTTACATTTATATTTTTATTTCTTCGCTCTGGTGTCGAGACAAAGCGCGGCGTTGAGTTCCGCTACTCAACACGCAATGCCTCCAGAACTTGGCGGAAAGTGAAGCGGCGAAGGGAACAGAGTGTCTTAACAGGGTCCCTCTGCCTACCCTGCTGCTGGATACAGCATGAAGCTAATTTATTTTATTTGTTTTATTTCCACTACATCAGTCAGAATACGCCCCATTTGTAAAACCTCAACGAAGTAATTGCTTTCAAAGGTTAGATTAACGTCTTAGGAAGACTTATAACTTACTCTAACTGAAATAAATTTAGTGGTCAACTAGCTTTTAAAAGGTTATATATAAAATATATATATATATATATATCTAGATGACTTTAAATTTTTAGTTTATTTATATATTAATATATGAGTGACTGACAGACAGAAGTCGGCCGAGGAAACTTACTTTTAAGACGCTCTTTTCTACACACACCGCACAGATTTCGAGATACAGAGTGTTTAAGCGGAACTTAATACCGTGCTTAGTCTTGTTACTAGAACGCGAAAATGAAAATAACTAACCCCCCCGAATGGGAATCGAACACACAACCGTCGCTGACACAGTCATACGCTGTGCCACGACGGCGTCTTATGAAATTGAAAAGCTTTTTCAAGGGAAATTGAACTTAAATAATCCGTATGAATAATAAATAATTATTATAAAGTTGTAGCGGGTTCAATTCCATTAAGTCGGTAATTACGGCCGATTATTTAATGCATTTCCATTCTAACTTTCGTTGGTCAGTCCATTTACGGATCCACCAACACCATCTAATGGCTTTCGAAGGTCGGATTAACATCTTAAGAAGTTAGTACTTACTTGGACCGAGTTCCTTCCTTCTGTGACCTTATTATGAAAATTAAAATATTATGCGGAGCAGAGGTTGTCGTGGCGCTGTGGCACAAGCGTGTGATTGTTAACGTGACGGTTGTGGGTTCGATTTCCACTTGGAGGAATAGATTATTATTATTTTTTAATATTTCTTAAAGTGTTACACTTAGGAAAGAAAAAAAACTTATTCAGAAAATGTATAATTTTTTTTATGGTAACAACATAAATTAATTGTAACAAGCGTATAAAAATTTCGACGTAGTTTGATGATAACGTGTGGTTTGATGGAACGTATGGCCTGGTCGGTTTCCAGGAGGCGCGGGTTCGAGTCCCGCTACGTTCAAATTTTAATACGTTTTCTAAATAAGTTTTTTTTCTTCGCTCTGGAGTCGAAACAAAGCGCCGCTTTGAGTTCAGCCACGCAACACGCAATGCCTCCAGTGGATTTCGGCAGAAGGGTGGGAAGTGGAGTGTCTTAGCTCTAGGCTCCCTCTGCCTACCTTGCTACAGCATGAAGCTGAAAAAAAATCTTCGCTCTGGTAACAAGGCAAATCGCGGCGTTGAGTTGCGAAATTCGCCACGTAATGTCTCGAAAAGCTAAAAAAATATTTTTATCGATCCCACAGATCATTGTGTACGTACATAAAAGTTAATATGTAGAAAATAAAATATTGTGTCACTGAATTCTCTTTACCTTTTAAAAATAAAACTTAAATAACTAATGAAAAAAAAATAGTTTTTATATTTAATTATTTTTAAACAAAACGAACAAGTTGTCGATTTTACAGTCACACTTTGTGCCCCTGCGCCACGACCGGCCTCATCAATTAATAATTCTTAATTCTCTCAATTAATAATTCGATTTCGTCATTTGAAATGAGGGTACTATTTTAACATTTTTTTTAGAATAAAGTTTATATATGCATGTATAAGAGGCCGTTGTAGCGCAAACCCACATCGTCCGATGTGAGTTTGATTCCCACTTGGTTCATAATTCATTTTCATTTTCTCGCTCTGGTAAGAAGACGAAGCGCGGCGTTTAGGTCGGTCATATATTAAAAAAGAAGTAGGTTCTCTCTGCCTATCCTGCTACATGCTACAACGAGAAGATAAATAAGTTAAAAAAAATATTTGTAAAAACAAAAACCCCGACTGCATAAAATTAAAAAGAAAATAAACAAGCCCAATAGTTTATTAGGATTAACAGTCAGTTTTGTTAGGATTTATTAAAGTAATGATAATTATGATATACCTTTTTGAAATCCTCGTATTAAGCTCTTGAATTTGATATCCATATTGTGGTATTCGAAACGATTTTTTTTTTCACTAAGTCCAATGGGATCCCACAGCTGCCATAATAGTTTTTTTAACGTCTCCTATCTAAGAACACTTGGGCTGCTAATACGAATCTAACGATACCTGAATTGTGTAAATCCGTTCAGAGGTTGTGGAGTTATGAGGTAATAAATAATATTACATACATACAAGATACGCGCGAAAAACATAACCCTTCCTTAGCAGTCGGGAAAAATATATTAGAAACAAATAGGAAAAAAGCGATACATTTAATAAAGATAGTGCTGTTTATTGCTTTTATAGGTCATTAATATCTAGAAAATCTAGGTTCCAACTGCGGTCCTAGGAAATGGGTGGAGCAATTAGCCTCTATAAAGTGTAATAAAAAACATCGCGAACGAGTGTCGCCATAAGTATTCTACTGCTGAACAAAAATAACTTTTATTTTGTGGGGAATAAAGTCTAATATGAATATTTCAAATTTAATTATTTAATCTCTGGATAAAATTAATTTACTTTGAATATATCTTATGTCTTTATTTAAGTGTAGCTAGCTTATGTGAGTAATATAGCTTGTTTTAAGTATAAGAGTTGAATACTTTAGTGACTTTGGTAACTAATATTTTAGATTTTGTCCATATTGTGTCAACATGTATGGTTTATTAGCATTTGCCCTCGTGGTCATCGAAAATATCAACAGGATGTGACCTACAAATACATACCTATCCTCGATAGAGGAGTATCCAACACAGAATATTTTTTTCAATTCGAAAATATAGTTTCTGTGATAAGGACGTCCGACCAAACAAACTGTTTAGGTTTGTAATATCAGTATAGTATCTATGTATTGCTCAGGAATATATAGGTAGTATTACTTTTTTTTCTTTCAGTTTGACCATAAAACACTGCACTGTTTGTGGATTCGGTCCCCACTGGAGGAGATGAAATTTTTACTTAAATTAATATTTCCATTTCTTCGCTCTGGTGTCGAGGCAAAGCGCGACGTTGAGTTCTGCCACTCAACACGCAATGCCTCCAGGATCCGGCAGAAAGTGGGGAACGGAGTGTCTTAACAATAGGTTCCCTCTGCCTACCCTGCTGTGTGCGGGATACAGCGTGAAGCTGATTTATATTTATTTTATTTTACAAAGCAAAACGCGATTACAGTATAACAGTAACTAAATTCACCATGCATATTTACATAAAAATAAACAGAAACTTATGTAAAAGTAAGACATAAATATTTTCTTCGACTCCATTTTATTTCGCTATAATCTAATTCCGCGCTACTTTCCGCTCGCTAAAGCTTCTTACACAATTTTTCAGCTTGACTTTTTCTCCAGTGCGACGCCGCTGGAACAGGACGCCGAGAAAACCGAATTAAATCCACTGAGAAAAACTGAAACGTGTCCTAGCGTTAAATTTTTAAATTATAGCACTATAGTGAAGCATAATAATGACCTAAGCGAAATGTTGTATTGTAATCAACATTTCTATTTTTATTGTTTTCTTTTGTATTTTTAGTTATGTTGATAGATTGATTATAATCAGCTTCACTTATATCTCGCATGGAGCAGGATAGGCAGAAGGAGTAATTTGAAACGATTTTTTCGAAATTCTAGGAATGTATCTGTTTTCCTTAGTGAGGATTTGGGGTTTATCAAACCTTATGTAATGGCTAAGTTTATCCACAGTGTGCTCACACACAGCTGACTTACTGAGAGATACCTGCCCTTTCTTAATATCGGAGATGTGTTCCTTCACCCTAACACCGATGCTTCTCTTTGTTTGACCGATGTATGATAAGCCTCAGTCACAATCTAGTTTGTATACACTTGCACTCTGTAAAGGAATATTAAAAACACTGCACTCTTGTTCAATTCTACTTACAAAAACAGAATTGAAAATATTGCATTAAATTTAGTATATACATAATAGTAAATATGAATAAAATATTGAATTTCATCACTTGTATTTTTAACCAATACATAAAAAAAGGTCAAGGATTCGATTCCTGTTTAAGACAAATCGTTACCAATTTAAGGGAACAGACAAAAAGGATATTAATATCAGACGGAAACTGCACCTAATCGATGTTGTAATTACTTGTGAATGATAAATCTTCGTTAAGTAATAGTTGTGAACTTTGCATAGTTGATTAGACTTTGGTAGTTAGCTATTGTTGTAGGGGATAATAAATGTCCAAACATAATTTAAGCTATTAAGCTTCAAATTGAAGATTTTGAAAGCTAATCTGTATTAATAGTTGTGTATTTTGAAATTGGTTTTTTTTTCAGCTTCACGCTGTATCCCGAATATAGTAGGGTAGGCAGGGGGACTTCCTAATGTTAAAACACACCGTTCCCAAATTTACCCCAAATTCTTGGGGTAGTGCGTGTTGAGCGGCTGAATTTAACCGCGCTTGGCTTGCTTTACAAAGTGAAGTAATTAAAATATTATATATTTCAAAGGGAATCGAACCCACAATCAGCTGACTACGACCTTAAATTGAAAATGATACCTATATGTATGTCTGTTTGTCACTACTCCTGGGAATGAGGAAGGAAATTAATTAAATTATTAAGTGTTTTTAAAAGTATTTTGTGATATATATTTGTTGTATTACTGTAATATTTACGATAGTGTTATTAGTTAATCATTTTCCTTATAATATAAAGATACTGTAAAAAATCCTTAACAAGCCAAATCTCTCTAAATCCCTCAAGCAAGTTAAAAAGGAGATGTCCTTTTAAAAGAAGAACAAGAAACGCCACGCCTTGCAGAATAAAATACGTCATAGATGAGTTACATAAGACGAAAAAAGGATTATAAAGCAGAACTCAGTATTAATAGTATTTTTTTATATTGTAAGCCAAGCATTGTCGCAGGGTTTGACAACCCCTGCGTTTGACAATCCTTAATAACCGGTACTTAAACGTTATCTTGCCATTAAAAAGAGCCCAAGAAACCAATTGAGACTGATCAGTTCATATCTTCAAAACCGTAAAATCAATGAAATCAAATCAAAATATGTGAGAAAGGAGTCGGAGAGGGATACGACCAAATGTCCGCGTCCAGGGCCCAATAGCCAGATTTTATTTTTTTAGTTCTTAAGCAAACGTGAAAAAAAAGCGTAACCCGCATCAGGCGCGTGTTCAAATTTTTACATTGTTTCTTAAAAAAAAACGAAACAATCTTTACAAGATCCCCCCAAGTAAACGCTGCAAAGCGACGTTAACCGGCGTGATATTAAATTTTATCATATTACCGTCCATGTCTTTGTTAAACAGACCGTAACTAAAACCTTTACGCGTACTTTTTCTGAATAAAGCCAAGAATGAAATGATATGAGTTTTCGCTTCTTGTATGTAGGTAAGTAAAATATTTATATTTTTTTTAAATTAACCCGAGGTTTGTCGCTAGGCACTTTCATACATAAAAGGTCGGGAATTTTATTTTTCATATTATTAAAAACTTTACAATTAGTATATTTATTACTATTACTGTTGCTTGGAAATAGGCAAAATTATGAATGAAATTATGAATCCTTCAAATCAACAATTTAACATTTAAGGCTGTTCCTGAAAGAGTAAATTAAATTATTCACTGACATCAGCACATTTAACAGAATTTTAAAATTATGATGAGACGTACATTACATAGATAAAAGAATGTGATGTTACAAAAATATATACGTATAAGAAATAATTAACTTTATGCATATTTTTATAAATATCGAATATCAAGATTGGTCGTATTTTTTAATTAAAAACAATCAAAATCCTTGTAGAAATTACGATAATGTAGTAAAAAATCATATTAGAATTTTACAGATTAAAGTAATAAAAATCATATTAGAAGTCATTTCTGTTTATTAGATAAATAATCATGAAGCTTAAGCGGGCGAAGCTAATAATATAATAAGACATTATACTGGTATAAAAAATGGGGTAAATGGTATTTGAGTTACGATTTAATTATCTTTCACTTTTGACAAGATCTATTAAAATTAGGTGTTGTGTGTTTTCGGCACATTTTCTTTTTTAACATACTCATATTTCACAGGCTATCTTTATTTTCCGATCTCCCCTCCAGTCGAAACCTTCACATTGAGACATATATGGATGTGATCAGGACTTTGAGGAACTTAGCATATTGTCTTCGTTGATTTTTTTGTTCGTTGTTGTTCATATTGTCGTTTAGTGGAAAGTCTAAATACATTTTGTTTTAGTCTTTACGGACTTTGCTAAATTAATAACATGCAGGGTAGATGTAAAGACATAACTAAACATTTGGCCGTCGAACGAAATCTGAGATAGCAGTGTAAAAGAAATTTACTTCACGCCATCAAGACACTCCGTTTTCCGTATTTAGTGGCGGAATCAACGCCGCGCTTCACCTACCAGACTGGCAAAAAAATCTTTCAAATGGGAATATAACCTACAATCGTCGATTTTACAGTCAGGTGCTGTCCCACTGCGCAGTAACGGCCTCCGCATAGAAATATCTGAACTAATATAATAACATTTACAATATATAACTGTTAAGTAACAGTTTACGGCTACTTTACGGTCTTAACATCAAACAACCCTTATTTACTCTGTACGTTTGTATAATACTCAGCATCCTTCTTGTTTAACTTCACCTGTTCCGTGTCTTAGTTTAACTAGTTGTGGTCTATAATAAATATGTGTCTTTAACTT
Organism: Heliconius erato demophoon; assembly: GCA_018249695.1. Taxonomy (NCBI): domain Eukaryota; kingdom Metazoa; phylum Arthropoda; class Insecta; order Lepidoptera; family Nymphalidae; genus Heliconius; species Heliconius erato. The sequence continues at coordinate 5,474 of DWQW01003650.1, read as the reverse complement.
TGATCAATGTATGTACGTATAAATGATGGTATATCGAATACATGTTATTACTGGTTAAAAGTATGTTTCATTGTAATGCTACTCCTATTAGACCGTTGAACCTACAGTTTTGAAGAAACGTTGTGGACGATACCGTGATTCCAGCGAATTAGTTTGGTGATAATTGTAATTGTAGTTTTTGAGTAAATGGTCAAAATGAGTCTCATAGAAATGTGTTATGTGAGCTGTGGAACGTTTTGAAATTCAACGCACAGCGCACAGCGCACAGATTGTTGTGAACTTTGACTAACCTAACCCAGCGCGTGCGGACAAAAGAGAAAAATTCCAAAATTTTTGCAAATAATTCTCAAAATTTTGCGTAACATAGTTTCGCTTAGCTCCACCCGCCGTACACAGCATGTGTCGGGAAATGGGAAAATATATTTAAGTAAATATTTCATCTCCTCGAGTGGGGATCGAACCCAGTAACCAGTCGATTTTACAGTCACACTTTGTGCCGCTGCGCCTCGACTGGCACGGACTGGAAGAATAATAGAAAGCAAAAATATTTTTTTTGAATTTCTTGTCTGTACAAAGAACCTTGTGAATACAAAGAAATATATGTATATAAAAAAACATTAAAACATAAGGCAAATAAATGTGAGTTTGTGAGTTCGGTTTTCATTCGGGGAAATGGATTATATTAATTTTCCCGCTGTGGTAACAAGATGAGGTTGAGGTGATCGTAAGATGGAAAGTGGGGAACAAAGTATCTTAAAACTAGGTTCCTTTGCATGCTCTGCTGGGAGCGTGAAGCAAAAGAAAAATAATAAAAACAGAGAGCCTCTACCCCCTGCCCCCTGCCATAAATGTAAAAAAGAATACAAAAACAACAGGACAAAGCTACAGTCAAACACATGCACAGAAACTCGTTTCAAATTACAAGAACTCCGCACAGATCATAAATCACATCCGGATTTACAATTTACCAAACAGTGAAAAACCACAATTTTAAATTATGTACACAGATTTATCTTGATTTTGTTGTTTAAATTATACAATATTCTTTTTGTGCTCCGCGTGCGGTTTAATTATAGCTGCGGTCCCTTCCTTCAGAGAGCTGCATAAAAATATCGACAGTAATAAGCGTGGGAGCTTAAAGTTGCACTCTTGGAACGACTTCATTAATTAAATTGAAAAAAAAATGTTTGTATTTAGTATATTAAATTCTCAGGTTCACGCTATATCCCGCATGTAGCAGACACGGTAGACAGAGGACGGGAGACTAGTGTTAAGACACTCTGTTCTTCGCTTTCTGGTGAATTCTGCATGCATTGTGTATTGAGCGGACGAATTTACGTAGAATATAGGTGTGTAGGCAAGGGGAACCTGGGATCCTAGTCTTAAGACCCTCCTTCCTCATCAAGACACTTCTGTTCCCCACTTTCCGCCTAATTCTCCAAGCATTGTGTGTTAAGCGGCGGAGCTCATCGCCGCACATTGCCTTTTTACCACAGCGAGGAAATGTGAAATATTTGACTTAAACCACTGGCCTTATATTCTATTTTAGTGAAGGGACTCGTATATGCATTTTAAATAATGTAATTTTCTAGAATTGAATAACATCACTTTTCTTAAAGTATTTAAATATATATTCGTCGTGGTCCAGTGGTACAGTATCTGAATATAAACGTGATGGTTGTTCTTTTTATCTCCACTAGGGGAAATTTTCTTTTTTAAATTCTTATTTTTTTCCCACTCCGGTGTGTTGTTGAGTTCCACCACTCAACAGGCAATGTCTCGAAAAACGGAATGTCTTAATACTTGATTCCACCTGCGTACCCTACTATATTCTGTGTACACAGTGTGAAGCTAAAAAATGTATATTAACTGATATTTCGACAAAATCCACGAACTTTTATTAGCTAGAGATCCTAAAGCTTAAAGACAATAAGGGCAAAAAGAATGATTGATAGTTGATATCTGCGAACGACAAGCGATAATCGATCACATCGTTACGGCTTTATATGATGAATCCTCATACTCCAACCTCCATCGACTATGTGATTATTGAGACATAAAAGGGTTGTGGAGAAAAGACATACTAAGTAGAAGACGTTAAGTTGCACTTATATATTTCCATTGATTAGGAAATATTTTTTTAGCTTCACGCTGTATCCCGCATATAGCAGGATAGCCAGAGGAAGTTTAATCTAACAAAAACTCCATTCTCCAAGCACCTCCTAATATTCGAGACATTGCGTGTTGCAGAACTCAAGCCGTCTTTTTTCTTATTACCAGAGTGAGAAAATGATATTATTATTCCTCCGAGTGGAAAGGTACCCTCAAATGTCGCGTTTGTTAGTTAATGAGACCTTGTGCCGTTGGCCTACGATGAATTTAAAGGCTATGGATATGGGTTCCATTGTAACTTACGAGAATTAATTATTTTTATTGTACTACTCTGGAAGAATAAAGTGTAATATTGAGTCTCCCCACTCAATCTTGATGTCCCGAAATATGGCAAAAAGCAGTAAACGGTGTGGCACTAATTCATTTCCTGTGTTTAAATAAAGCATGTAGATAAAAAAAATCCCATAGGCATCAAATCTGGCAACAGGCAGAGGAAATCCGGGGACCTAGAGTTAAGACACTTCGTTCCCCACTTTGATATTCAATCTCATTGTGGAACTCAACGCCACGTTTTGCTTCCTTACCAGATCGAGGAAATGAAAAATATTAAATATCTCATTCCCCTGAATGGAAATCGAATCGACAACCGTCGCGTTTACAATCGTAAGCCTGTGCCCTGCGCCACGAAGGCCCACTAATTCGCCTACAAAAATTACATAAGGAGCATTTCTCTTAGTGTTATTAAATTTTATTATCCTACAACTGGTTACGAAATGTCTTTGTTAAACAGACCGTAAGTAAACCGTTGCTAGAGTGAAAAAAAGCATTTTCAACGAAAATTTATTAGCGTTGAAACAAGAACAAATATAAATGAAACGGTTTTTAATCATTTTACTTCTGTGTCATATATTTTGATAGGAATTTTGGTTTTCGAGTATTTTAAGGAATAATGATAAGTAGATTATTGTTCAGTAAAAGTAAAATAAGTATATTTCATTGTAGAATAGAAATCGGCTTTATCGTCTGCATGTTTCTAAATTATTCGGAAAGATATTCTACTAAAGTAATTGCAGTAAGTGAAATATATTACCTTCATACAAGGGCCAAGGGCCCTTCCAATGAGGGCTTTTGCCTATAAGCAACTTCCCCCGATTGACATCATTCCATTCCTTTTTTAGAAATATATCTACCCTCTTTTACACTAGTTTGATAACAGTAAGTGTAGTGTCATTTAAAATATATATACAGGGTGGAAGTGTCAGCATCACTTTAAATGAAACTAGTCTCAATTCCCAAATCATTCCCAATCCCAATCATTTCCAAACAAGCCTCATTTCTAAATCAAGTCGTAGGTATTGGTGGCGAAGTTCAAAGTTGATTAACCTTTAGTAGTATTTTTGTATATTAGTATATGTTTATGTTATTGGTATCTATACGTAACTGCGTCACACGAAATACAGGTATGGATAAATATCGTGACGTGGCCGAAAGGCTCCAAGAGCGTTGCCTGAGATGGTTTGGTCACGTTACGCGCCGGCCTAACAATTATGTCAGATGCAAGTGCCTTGCTATGTCAGTCTCTGGAGTGAGACCTCTCGGACGCCCAAGGAAGCGCTGATTGGATGTCGTAATGCAGGACATGAGAGCCAATGGGCTAACCACCGAGGACGCCAAAGACCGTGCAAAGTGGAGTAGGGTGAGTGGAGTAAGTGAAATAGTTGAGGCAGATCCTGGCAAATAGCCGGGATTAATGCCAGGAGGAAGAAGGATAAATATCGTGAAATAAAAAAAGTCCTACGTCTGAATTGTTGAGTTATCTCGATTAATTTCTATAGATATGGGCTTAAAATATTTTAACCTATAGGCTATTCCCGTAAAAGGAGCGCTGACACTTCCACCCTGTATACATAGCAAAACAAAAACAACTTAATATTGAAATATAAAGAACAAAAATCATATATTTAACGTTAAATCACCTTAATCAAAGATCACATTTAACGATGCTTTTAATTAACAAATGAAGACTAATTAAATACTGGTAATAAATTATCTCGATACGAGTGGCCGTAATTAGTATCGATTAAAATTTACATCTCTATAATTAATCTAGATATTAATACAACATTGAGGCCGTCGTGGCGCAGGAGTTCGATTCCCAATCGAGGAAATTAAGTATTTATTTAAATTTATATTTCCGTTTTTTCGCTCTGGTGTGTAGGCAAAGCGCGGGATTGAGTTCCGCTACTCAGCACGCAATGCCTCCACAATTCGGCAGAAACGCGACAGGTTGTAGGTGCTATTACATTTGAGGAACTAAAATCTATACTTATAAATCTGTAGAAATGTCGTTTCTGTACATTGAAAATATTTAAAAAAAAATTAGCCAGGGTGTTAAAGGATAATTAACAGAATCCATTTCCAACATTTTTGGAATTTTTGTCTGTTATTAATATTTTTTTAAGAAACGTATAAAAAGATAACTTTTGGGAGCAACTTCTAAAAAACTGTCTCAAGAAAAAATGCTCTGACACTGTTTATAAAACTATCCCGCAGTATTATTTCATTATTTACAAGCGACACGTACCGACATTGCACTATTGCACCTGTATGTCGCATGTATGTATGAGCCAAGGGTATTTTAGGGTACATACCTCAAAATTCTTATAAAATAACTTTGTTGTTTGTCCGTCTGTCCGTCTGTCAAGATTATTTTGTACAAAATCGGTTAAAGGTTAGATACCTCAATGTTCAAGTCTATATTCCCTTAGAGCACAAAAAATCTATCTTCTAAATCATCGCAAACAAATGACGATGAAATATGAGGGTTTATGCTTCGTTTTTTGTCGCATTTTCTATCATAACTATAAGGTACTTCCCGTTGATATACAATTACGAAATTTGTTAAAATTTACGGCACGTATAAAGGAAAATTCCAAAATTATTTTTCAAAAATTGAATACTTATTGTATTTGTATCACAGAAAAGAACCATTAGGTACAAATTTTAATCGGTACTTAATTTGATACAAAATGACAACTTAATTAGTTATTCTTTTGGTGTATCTCCATTCATGAAACTGGTACGATGAAACTCTCGGGGCATGAGTACGACTTGAACTTGACCGAAAATGTTGATTATTTTATAGATTATATAAAATGCCTAAAAACTATATTCTGTATATCAATTATATATTTAACTAATAATATATGTTACTAATTTAAAAACTGTACAGGAACTAGATAAGTTATTTTGCAAATAATATCGTGAGTACTTATCCAAATCAATTAATTATTAGTTAAGGCTGTTTGTAATATCTATATTTCTTAAAAGAGTAATCATGTAATTCAAGCGGACAAAGCCGC
>DWQW01003649.1:0-22003 GCA_018249695.1 Heliconius erato demophoon | reverse complement strand
TCCATACAAACTTTCAACCCCTATTTCATCCCTTTAGGGTTAAAATTTTTCAAATTCCCTTCTTAGTGGATCTCCAGAATATGAAAATAAACATCTGCCCAAATTTCACGTTTCTACCATCAGCGGTTACGGCTCTGCGTGCGTCTTACCTCAGTCAGTCAGCACAAGTCCTTTTATATATATAGATAAGTCATGTGGAAAGGCCAACCTGCGGCAATGTTTTCGGGTCGATATAACATTGGTATCTTTTAAAAGCACAACTATCTCCACCCTAAAGGCTATCTGTAGCTCCTTTGGTTTTACTAGGGATTGTGAGCTTTGAGCTTTAGGCAAAAAATTATTGGTATATACGCTTACAGGCAGGGTTAAAAGTTATTTATAATTAAGTGCAAACAGCAGTCGTAGCGCAGGGACACAAGCTAGCTATGTGCATGAAGGTAAAAAAAATATTCTGAAACGCCTAGATTTGACTACTAGAAAATGTGCATAAAGGTAGTTAGTATAAGTGAAATATATTATAAATAATTTATTAATTTTTTTGTTTAATAATTTATCATTATCAGAAATAATGATAGATCATTAAATTTAGCGTTATTTAATATCAGTTAATCATTTCTGAACGTAACGAACTTGGAGACAAATCAAAAATAATTAATTAAGAATTACATTAAAATTACCACACCTTTTTCCAACATTATGGTGTAATATTTAGTTGGCTTTAAAAAACGAAATAATACATTATTTTTATTATCATCATTAGAACTTATAATGAGAGCCAGCAAATCAAGACACGCGTCGGCGCGTCCAGCCAAGTTAAAAAGCTGGAAATATTGCAAAGTGCATTTTACACGAACCATTTTAAGCTACTTTTGTGCCGTTTATAAATCAAACTCGTAAACCAATTAGTCTATATGCATGAAATTTAGCACATTTACTAAATACCTCAAGCTTGCAATGTATATGAAATTTTAACGATCAAATCAAACGGTTTTTAATAAATTTACGTTTAAAAATTAAATTAAATTAAATTAAATTAGCTTCACGCTGTATCCCGCACACAGCAGGGTAGGCAGAGGGAACCTAGTGTTAAGACACTCTGTTCCCCACTTTCTGCCGAATTCTGGAGGCATTGCGTGTTGAGTGGCAGAACTCAACGCCGCGCTTAACATCGACACCAGAGCGAAGAAATGGAAATATAAATTTAAGTAAATATTTCATCTCCTCGAGTGGGGATCGAACCCACAACCGGTCGGTTTTGCAGTCACACCTCGTGCCGCTGCGCCACGACCGGCCTCGTTTAAAAAAACAGCATTTTTATGACTCACTCTTTAAAAACCTAACGCTCACTCTTTAAAAGCCTAACGCACTTCTAGGTGACCTAGAAACTTGATATTTTGTAGTACAGGAAAAAAAACTGCAAATTATTGATAACCGTCAAGTATGAAAATTAGATCAAAGAGCGTAGGAAAATAAAGCGATTTTAAAAATAGCAAAATATTGATGGTTAATAAAAAAAAATAAAAAAAAAAAAATTGTAAAAATTATTAGTAAAAATTTATTTACAAAAACTAATGCTATCACATAAAAAAGATGTCAAATGAGTGACACCCGAGTGGACACAGAACTCGGCACCCAAATAGATTTCCTATACTTTGCGCGTCTCCGAAATGTGCGTGAATGGAAGATAGAAAGTTGCAACGATTTATATATAGCATTTAACTTAAAATAATTTTCTTTCATGTATGGACGATAAATATTTACAGCTTTCCCACTTTCCACCAAATTCTGGAGGCTTTGCATGTTGAGAGGCGGAACTCAACGCCGCGCTTTGCCTCGATACCAGAGCGAAGAAATGGAAATATAAATTTAAATAAATATTTCATTTCCTCGAGTGGGGATCGAATCCGCAACCAGTCGGTTTTACAGTCACACTTCGTGCCGCTGCGCCACCACCTCATCTAGATTTAACCAACTTAATTATATTGAAATAAATGCATACATTATGCTCTATAGAGCTAATGAGTTATGTAATATAACTGACCTTAAACTCTATAACGTAATCACAATAATATTATGCAAAGTTGCGTGTTAAGAAATGAAGTAGGTAGAAAAATTGCAAGGTTAATTTGTAAAGACTGCTCAAATAGTATAACTTTATTTTATTACTTAGAAAATATGAGGTGTGTGTGTGGATTAAATACCTCATGTATTTAACATTTTCATTTTCTGTCTCTGGTAATGTCTGGTGCAAGGCGTGGCGTTGAGTACTGTCACTTAAAACGCAAATCGAAATCTACGGATAGTGGTGAAGTAATGGAAACGGAATGTCTAAACATTAATTTCCCAGGTTCCCTTTACCTTCCCGGCCTTATTGTGATACAGTTTGAAGCTAAAAAAATATGACTCACATATGGGTCAGAGTTTGAATGTGGATAGCATCCCAAGTCTAAAAAAGGAATTATTTTTATTTCTCTTCTATTTTTAGCTTCACTGTGTATACCCTATATAGCAGGATATTGTGAAGACGCTCTATTCCTCACAATTGCAGCTCAATTTTTGATTTTTTTCCTATTGAGTGGCGGAACTTAACGCCGCCATGTTTTTACCAGAGCAGGGAAATGAAAATAAATAATTTCTCCAAACAGGAATTGATTCCTCTAATAGTCGCTCTTGCAGTAGACACAGTGGTTCTGAGCTACGGTGGCCTTTGGGCTATATGTAAAAATTTTAAATATTAATTAATAAAAACTAAAATATTTTAATATAAAATCATAATTATAAAACTGCGAAATTATCGATTATATAAGAAGCTACACTAATTTGTGAGTGCTAAGTAGCTTTCACGCTACCAATGTATATTGTAAACGTCGTTTGAGTGATACAGCACTAAAACTTTAATACAAGGGTCCTAGGGTTGATTCCCACTCGATAATAGTTCACTTTCCCGAGTCGGGATCAAACCCACAACGGTCAAGCTTATACTCAGGCACCACACCATTATACCAAGACTGTCTGACCGACACGTCGGTATTTTATAATATGTAAGTGTTCAAATAACACGATTATTCATGTGAAGGAATGTGAAAGTCCGAAAGGTCTCTCACGATTCAGCGATTATATTTATGCTTTGTAAAGATGTCAGAGATACCCTTTTAACCCCTCATCATGATTTTTTTTCCTTAAACTTTTATTAAACATTTAATATATTGAATTCTTTTAAAAATACTGAGAAAATGGAATACTTGAAAAATGTATACATGAGATGGTTGTAGGTTCGATTGCCATTAAAGTTATGTTTTCATAGTAAAAAACTTATTCAAAAAATACAAGAATCTGTTAAATCTGTAAAGCAGACGTCAAATGAGAAAAAGCTGATTTACAAATTACCAGCATTTTATCTTTTATCATTGCATTATTTAAAATATATGTGACGTTGAAATGATGTATTAATTTCTTTTATTTTCAGAATAATATCGTTTTCCATAATATTAAAAACTAAAGTCTTAGCCAATTTAATAAAAAAGTTATTTTGTAGCACCTTCGTTGAAGAAAATACTTAATATTAAAAAAAAATAATTTACTTATAAGCCGATGGAAATAAAACAAACATTAAATGTTAAGGAAAGCTTGTCAGAATATGACACTGAATTTTTATCGTTTAAGCCGGTCTGAGCTTGATCAAACGCACAGACAAACCAACAAACCGATAAAAAATATTATTTTAGTATTAATTAAATTGATAAATGCCCTTATAGTTTTTCTCATATTAGCTAACTCATACGCACAGACAGCAATCAGTTAAAATTTTATTTTATATAGATATTAAATAACTTTTCAGCGTTTATTACGTGTGATTTGATTATACTCGTATATATTATTTTAATCTAATCTTACCTTATCCAGTAGCGGGTAGGTTGGACGTGACCACGGGCTTGTAAAGTTTGGAACGTTGGGTCCTCAATTATATATAACCAAATTATATCCAATATAATCCTTATAAAGTAGAGAAATGTGTAATAAATGTAATTAAAATGATAGCAATAGAAACCTTGTTACTTTTAATATTTTTCACAAATATAGAGACTTGTTAGAGTAAAGTCGTGGAAGTCTCGAGGCCGGTCGTGGCGCAGCGGCACGAGGTGTGGCTAAAACCGACTGGTTGTGGGTTCAATCCCCACTTGAGGAGATGAAATATTTATTTAAATGTATATTTTCATTTCATCGCTCTGGTGTCGAAGTTAAGCGCGGCGTTGAGTTCTGCCTCTCAACACGCAATGCCTCCAGAATTCGACAAAAAGTGGGGAACGGGAGTGTCTTAACACTGGGTTCCCTCTGCCTACCCTGCTGTGTGCGGAATACAGCGTGAAGCTGATTATTATTATTGTTTATTAGAGGAAAGTGTGGAACGGAGTGTCTTAACATTAGGTTTCTTAAGCCTACCCTGCTGTATGATGTATGCAGCGTGAAGCTGTTTTTTAATATAGATTTTTGTAGTGATATTTTTTTAGCATCACGCTGTATCCCGCACACAGCAGGGTAGGCAGCGAGAACCTTATGTACAGAGAATTATGAATCAGACAGAGGCCGTCATAACTTTGGGGCACAAGCGTGCTGGTTGTGGGTTCGATCCCACTCGTTAATCGCTTTCCGCCAATTGAATTCCGCCAGTAGAAAGTAGGGAACCAAAATATTCATGGAAAACGGAGTGTCTTACAACTAGGTTCAATGGTTCCCTCTGCCTACTATGCTATGTTCGGGATACATGTCACGCTAAAAATATATTTAGTATATTATTATCACCCTACCACCACTCTTTTACATATTTGTACAATATAAATCTAACTATGCTATATCGTAGCGCCAAACGACAACGAAACACGACGACAGATGTAATTTAAACAAAAACAAACAAATGATGATAATCCAAGCCCCCGAGTGGGAATCGAATCCACAACCCGAACCTGTACATATTTTTTTTAAGTAGTTATAATAAGTAATATATAAGAATCCCGCATATAACAGGGTTAGTAGAAGGACCCAGTCAGTCCGCTTCCTCCTCCGCCCAATTTTTTGAGATATTACATAGTTTGGCCGAACTCAAGACCGCGCTTTGTCTTTTCACCAGTGCGAGGAAATAAAAAAAAATCCTCGAATCTGAATCGATACCACAACCGTCGCTTTTGCAGTCAAGTGTTGTGCCACTGCGCCGCGACGGCCTCAAATAATGTTATGTTAACCAATAATAGACTTTTTCATACTTTGAATGCGGGATCAAAGGCCAATTCCCTAACAGCTCTGACATAATGGTTTTGCTTCAATAGAATTTCTTACAAAACGAAACGGTTTAGTGATTTTTATGAGATTTAACGCTATGTACTGAGTAGTATTTTAAACCTGTACTCGTATATAGCCTATTATAGGCTAAGAGGCTAGTCATGGTGAAAGGGCAGCTTGCGAATGTAAACACGATAGGTTATGGGTTTTATTTCGATTCGAAGAAATTAAATATTGAATACTTTCATTTCCTCGCTTTGTTAATGACGCAAAGTCCGACATTCAATGCCATTAGAATTCAGCAGAAAGTGGTGAAGGAAAACGTCCTAATGGGAACGAAGTGTCTTTACAATAGGTTCCAAGGTTCTTTCTGCCCTTTCTACTATGTTCAGGATACAACGTGAAGCTAAACAGAAAGAAAAAAAAATCATACATAAAACTTTTCCATTTCTGAGTGACTTACAGATAACGCTCAACATTGGACTTAGAAAGTTAAAAGATTTTTTATATAGGTTTGAGTGTGTATGGTATCATTACAGAGTTTTTTTTTGAACGGTAACGGAAAAATAAGAATTTTCCATTTTAATTTTGAATCTGAAACTCTATGAAAACTGCGAAGCGAATAAGCTGCGAGTGACGACTACCGTAACATGTATGCTATTTGTTCTATGTTCAAAATAAACAAATGTTAGAGCTTAGTTTTGTTTTAACGAATCAAAACTAAGCACTAACATTTAATTTTATTGTTAGAACAACATGTAGCTAATTCTAGTATTAGTAATAAATCTAATTAATATAATTAGACGCTGTATATTCATATTTGAATTATACTATTAATATATATTATGGATTAATTTAAGCTATTATAAAAGTATGTTTATTTTAGTTAAGAGACTTAGAGGACTGTCGTGTCGCTGGAGCCTAAGCGTACGATTTTAAAGGCAGAGAAGAGGTTATGGGTTCGTGTCTGACTGGAGGAATTGAAACTTTCAAATATTTTTATTTCCTCGCTCTGGTAACGAGGTAAAGCGCGGCTTAAGTTCCGCAAATCACGGAAGTGGCTTAATAGGAACGGAGAGTCTTAAGATTAAGTTCCCTCTCATATATGTTATACTTGATTTCATAAGTATAAAAGCCATTACAGTGTCTGTTTTAAAATATCAAGTTTGAGTTAAATTTTACTTTGTTATTTTTTTCCTGATTCTTAATATTATGAATAGTAATTATGTATTGAGAACAATGTGATACAGTCGTATTTTATTGTGAATGCGATATCTAGTGGGCTCAATCGAATACGATTTATTATTCTACGGGTTCTTCCAAAAGGAAAAAAAAAACAAGATATTAGCTTCTGAGATTAACGCGCATTTTAATACTAGTATAGATAACAGGTAATTTTAATTTATATAATGTATTATGCTGTATTTGAATCATACTGTGTTATTTTAAAATAATGTCGAAAATTCCTTTTTTTGTACTTTCTAAAACATAAAAGTAGTTACTGCGAGATATCGCTAAGAGATAGACATGCTTTTGTTCGGAACTTTTAAACTAGAACAATTGCATCGTATGTAGTTTTCTTTCAAGTTCTTCCGTTTTTAGTATAAGTGGTTAATGGAGTGTCTTAACACTATGTTAGCTATTCCTACCCTATTATATAGCTATTTATAGCAGGGTATAGCGGAATAAGGAGTAAAGCTAAAAAAGTATAGATTATATACATTTATATATATTTTGAATTTTATACATGAAAATCAAAGTTATTACCACCAGACTGCGTTGCTATACCGAAATTATTTCATTTCTCAGCGTTATTACGAACATATAACGCTCATTCTTTTCAATATATTCAGCAGACGCAATAAAATATTTTAATAAAATTCATATTTTTCATGTATTAGATAGCTATTGTATTTTTCACCATTCTGGCACAGTAAGCAATGTCTGTCTACAAACGGATCCACTAAAATAAAAGCATACTACGAGTATGTTTGAGGCCAGTCGCGGCGCAGGGGCACAAAGTGTGACTGTAAAATCAATTGATTGTGGGTTCGATCCCCACTCGAGGAAATGAAAGATTTATTTACGTTAATATGTTATTTATTAACATTAATATTTTCATTTCTTCGCTCTAGTGTCGAGGCAAAGCGCGGCTTTGAGTTCCGCCACTCAACACGCAATGCCTCCAGAATTCGGTAGAAAGTGGGGAACAGAGTGTCGTAACACCAGGTTCCCTTTGCCTACCATGCTGTGTGCGGGATACAGCGTGAAGATTATTTTAAATAAAAAAATAAATACAAATTCCTCAATATTACTTGCACAAACCAAAATGTCATTTATTGGCGCTTATATTAATTAGCATATAATTTTTATTCATATTTTCCAAAAATCTTTAATCCACTTTTATAAAATTTCGTATTATGAAATATGTCCTCAACGGGTGAAAACTGGAGAATGGAATGTCTTAACTCGAGATTCTATATGCGAGTCGAGAAAAAAATTTGCAGATACCCTAAGCTATGAGGAACCTAACGTTAAGACTTCATCATTTTACGCCTGATCTTTCAAAACATAGCATGATTGGCGGAACTCAACACCGCGTAATATAAGGAAATTATTATCTGAATGCTATAAAACTAATATAAGTATTTAATAATATCCTTCTTCTACATCATAATAGCGCTCTAGATCTAGAATAGATGTACCGATGAAAAGCCGGAAATAAATTTTCCACCGGAAGCGTCTCTAGATTTAATATCGTCTCGAAGCTCCACTAAAGGCTTTAAAAGTAAGTCAAGAGCTAGTATTTTGAACATCATTTTGTATTATGAAGTACCTACTTAAAATTTTTTGTTAATATGTTTTTTCTGAAAATATTATTAAAGCCATTGTGGGAGAGTTTCGGACTATAAGCTTGAATTTGTTATGAATTTGATTCCTATTTTGGATATAATAATATTTAAATTTATGTCTCTTTCTCATCCTACTTACGCTATCTAGCACTAAATCTATACTTTTAAAATTGTAACTAATCGGTGTCTGTACATGGAAGATAAATAAGAAAAAATGTAGTTAGGGGCATTTAACAATGTAATTGAATCATAAAAAATTTATTTGTTTGTCAGTTCGTCAGAAGTTACATGCTTCATTTTTTAACGTCAAATAATTTACCACTATCACATTTCAATATCACAATTTGTTTTATTTTAATCGGTTTATAAACATATAAATATAAAGTTTTTTGATCGACTAAATTTTTGTCAAGTAATTGTTTTAATAATTGGCCGAAACTTTAGTTTTTAGCAATCGATACCCTAACGGTAAAACTGGACCCTATTACTAAGAATACTAGAGAATATACTACTTAAATAATTAAATTATACTTTATTTACATTAAAAAGGGCAATTGTTGAGTTTCTTGCCGACTCTTCTCAGCAGAACTGCCTTCTGAATCGGTGGTAGCTTTTTTATATTTCCATTCGACGATTCAAAAGTGCTTACAATAGTCTATTTGAATAAAGAATATTTTGAATTTGAATTTTGAATTTTAAACATTACACTTCGAAGTACCTTAAAACAAGATTTACTTTATTCGGCTCTAACCACTCTCAATCTCAAATTACAATTTTTTGAAACAAAATCAGCTTCACGCTATACCCCTATAGTTAAGATGCTTCGTTCCTCACTTTCGGCCAAATTCTGGAGGCATTGCGGAATGGTTGGCGGAACTCAACGCCGCTCTTTACCTCGACACTAGAGCAAAGAAATGGAAACATATATTTAAATAAATATTTAATTTCCTCGAGGGGGGATTGATCCCACAACCAGTTCCAGTTATAGTCACACTGTCACACTTTGTGCCCCTCTGCCACGACTGATCTCATCTCAGATTACAAGCCAACAATAAATTAAAACCGACACTGAGTCTCACACAAACCTTTGGTGAATCTTTTACTGTCAAAGCAACATATCTTTAAGAGTCGATTTTAAAAATATTTTTTTATAACTATAAAAATTTAGCTTCACGCTGTTAACAGCTGTTAACTGAACCAAAATGTTAAGATACTCCGTTCTCTATTCACATACCTCCGACCCTAACTGTCTGCCAAATTCTTAAGGCATTGCATGATGAGTACCGGAACTCAACTCTGCGTTTTGCTTTACTACCAGAGTGAGGAAATGAAATTGATTTTCTAATAAAATATTTTTCTATCCTTAAGAGGAAATTCATATTTAAAGTGTTATTTTATACATATTAAAGAAAAATACTGTAGAGCGTTTGGAATTTCCCCAAGAGGCGCGGGTTCAAAGCCGTAAAATGTTTTTTACGTATTCTAAAAAGATATTTAAAATATCCTTAATTTGAATAGACATTAGCACACACTTTTGAATTGTCAAATGAAGAACGTTACTATTTTAATAATAATTCATATTATAATAACTTCTATGTTTAATATAATTTATATACTATATTTAGAATATTTAGAATAGTCTAAAACACTGAAAGATAATCCGATATAATTGTAAACGAAAATTTAGATACTTATATTCTTTACAGAAATTAAATAGAATAACTTATTTTATGTATATACGTATACTTTTAGTAGTTAATGGAAAGCTTTGTACTTTAAATGAAGTATTAGACTTGAAAAAATACCAAATAAATAACATTTCCTTCTTCTCTTCAGTTACAACGTCATAAGATTTGATTAATTTTTTTGTTTCTCAAAATATTCTCGTTTAAAATGTTTTCGCTGTTTACAAGTCGCTCTATTTTAAATGTTGTAATAAATTTTGATTTACCTTGATATTTTAGATTTTTTAACGCGGTATCCCGCGTTTAGTAAAGTAGGCTTCTACCTTCCTTCTGGAACCTAGTGTAAGCACATTATTCTCTCCATTTTACAGTTTCGGGTTCAGTATTGAGTGCCAGCCCAACGCCATGATTTGTCTTGATACCAAAACGAGGTAATAAAAATAATTAACTATTACCCCAAGTGAGAATTGAACCTACAACTAACAGCCTCGTTTACAGTCAGATGAATATTAGGTAATAAAATCAAATCAAATCAGCTTCACGCTGTTTCCCGCACACAGCAGAGTAGGAAGAGGGAACCTGGTGTTAAGACACTCCATTCCCCACTTTCTGCCGAATTCTGGAGGCATTGCGTGTTGAGTGGCAGAACTCAATGCCGCGCTTAACCTCGACACCAGAGCTAAGAAATGGAAATATACATTTAAATAAATATTAGGTAATGTTTCCAAAATATTTATTTCAGAAATACAATTTTCAAGGTCATTATTCTCATTCTGTAACGTATACACGCTTACATTTGGAACACGTCGAGCTAAATTAACTGATACATAGGGGGAAGTAATTTATATGCGGGCTGCTCTATCAAGTTTCCTTCTAAAATGTACTAGCATTAGTGTACATTCGTAATAATAATCTGTGCGTAAATTGGTAATTTACATATTTTTTTTATCGGCTTCACACTGTATACCGCACACAGTAGGGTAGGCAGAGGGAACCTAGTGTTAAGACACTCCGTTCCCCCATTTTTGCCGATTTTTTTAAAGGATTGGATGTTGAGTGGCAGAACCCAACGCCTCGCTTTGTCTGGCTACCAAAGCGAAGAAATGTAAATACATTTAAATAAATATTTCATTTCCTCGAGTGGGGATCGAGCTCACAACTAGTCAATTTTCGAGATATTATGTGTTGTTTGGCACACTTTGTGCCCCTGCGCCACGACTGGCCTCTATGTCTATATATGTTTTGTATACAATTATACAATATTTACATATCAGATATCAAATTTATAAAATAACTAAGCATCGTACCCAGTAATTTCCTGTCCAGCGTGTATTTTGGAAAAATCTCTTTCTATACTGTCCTTTACTTAACTTAACTTTATACCATATATATACCATAATATTTACCTACCTTATTAAGATAGCATCAAAAAAAATAGCCTAAGCTTTTCTCCGGAGAATATAAATGTCGCGGTGGCTTACTAATTTACATACAAAGGGTTCCTGACAGTTTTATGGGCGTTTACAAATTTAGGGCCAAATCTTTAAAAAAATATCTTTAGGAGGCTTTTGGGGTCGCCGAGAAAAATTGCTGGGGATAGAAAATAAATTATAGCCCAACTTACTCTCTTCTAATGCTGGTATAATTGACTCCGTTCACTTTGTGATGTGTTTTTGAAGAGGCAATATTTTTCCTTATCTTTTTTGATTGGTTATTTTTGAAATATATTTTTGTTTACTTTTTATTTTTATTATATTTCAAACATTCTATGAGATATCTAAGAGATATTAAGTCCAAATCATTTTTGGCAGTGAGTTCCGCCACTCAATGTCACGAAAATAAAAAGCTGCTTGGGGATGGGAGTAATCTTAACCTTAGGTTTCGTTTGCCTAGCTAGATGTGGAAAGCAGCGCGAAGTTAAAAAAATAAGTATTTGTGTTTTTTTGGTGTCAAAATGGCAATATTGTGTTCGTAAATTGTTCGAAAACTTAAAATAGGAAATAAGTTATAAACAAAACATTATTTTGTAATATTAGATTAATAAAAATAAAAATATATTTTTAAACAGGAACACAAATATTTTTTAATTCATTTTAAAAACCTAACTTACAAAACGAAAAACCTTTCTTCATAATAAAATCTTAAATTAACGAATAATGAATCAAAAAAATCGTTTTCAAGAAGCTCATTAATTTAGAACAAAAAATATTGTATTTCGATCTACGTTACATTCGATCCCAGGTGGCTGTGGCTTAGAGAAAAGTTCCCCTCAAAATATTACGCCGATAATTTACTACGAATCGCAATTTGCTCAGGCGGTCGAACGAAATGAAAGAGAATGTATTGATTCAATCAACCACTGTGCTTTTCAGTTACAGCACATGGTGTCACATATTGTTTTGAAGAATGTGTATCCAATTTATATATTGGTATCAAAATTAATATTTATATTTTATAATTACATCAGCTTCACGCTGTATCCCGCACACAGCAGGGTAGGTAGAGGGAACTCAGTGTTAAGACACTCCCAAGAGAAATATAAATTTAAGTAAATATTTCATCTCCTCGAGTGGGGATCGAACCCACAACCAGTCGGTTTACAGTCACACCTCGTGCCGCTGCGCCACGACCAGCCTCATATTATATATTTTATAATGTTAACGTGAATTCTTGGTTAGATATAGAGAGGCGCTCGGACAGCGGAGGTGAATATCTTCTTCGTGTCATATGATTGGATCGTTCAAATTTCCTGGGTAAACGATTATACGAATATTAAGACTAGAACGTAGAAAAGCATCAGTATTTATGTTATTTAGAGTATGAGGTAACGGGTGTGTTTAGTAATTTTTAGTGGTTCAGCATATATTTGTGAATCTGTGATTGGAAGATATCAAATTCTTGAAGAAAAATAGTAAACCCTATACCCTATGCTTAAGCCCTATGCTTATGCTAACCCTATGCTTAACCGTATGATAATAACTTTGCATAGGCTTGTAATTTTTTTTATTTATACAAATTTATAGAAGAACAAAAATATTTTGTCTGAACATTTAGTAATTTTGACTGAAATGGATAGAGTGGAGGGCAGTTAAAAAGAATAATAAAAAGCAAAAAAAAAAATTTTTTTTATTTTCTTGTCTGGCCGTCTGTCTGTCTGTATGTATGATCACGTTAATCTCCGAAATTATTGAACGGATTTACTTAAAACTTTCACCAATTGCTTTGTTTTAACTCTGAATAACATTTAAAGTTTGTTTCATCAAAATCAGTTCATTAAAAAAAGTTATCGTCATTTGAATAAACTCAAGGCATTATTTGCTTGCAAATATTATATAGCAATCTATATCTTATATTTATACTTATGATAAATGTATAACTGTTTGTAATAAATCTGTATTTTTAACTGTACAATATGTATTTAGTAACGCGTCGTTTTAGATAAATATAATCATATATTAAGTGAAATTTAATATAAAAACGTCATTTTTTAACTGTTCGAACAGTTATAATTTAACTTTAAGCTCAATACATGGCACTGATACAAACAATAAAGTAAACAAAATTTAACTGTTAGTGAAGTTTACCTTCGTAAATCATAACAGTTAGGTTTAAGTCGTAATTAATTTAACACAGAGATAAAATCAAGTAATATCAAGTAAATACATACGAGTCTTCGGTTCGTTCGTTTGTTTGAAATAAATCTATATAAAAATGCCTAAAAACATCCTTTTTACGTGTACTCTGTAGTAACTACACATTTACCAATTGTTCATTGTACACAAAAACTGTACAGGAGTTAATATGCAGTCATTTTACAAAGAATATTATGAATCCTTACCCAAATCAATAATTTAACATTTAAGGTCTTTTCTGAAGGAGTAAATTAAATTGTTCACTGATATTAGAACATTTTTAAAATTATGATAAGACATACATAACATAGGTTAAAAGAATGTAATGTTACAAAAATATACACGTACAATAAATAATTAGCTTTATGTATCAATTAAAATTAAAAACAAAAAAGAAATTACGATCATGTGGTAATAAAACATATTTGAAGATTACAGATAAATAAAATCGAATCGAATCTAAAATAACAATTGTTTTATTTCTATCATCTAAATATATTACATTTACAACAGTTATTCATTTAAAAATCCTTTTATAGTCTTGTTAGACCTGTGTAGTACTTAATATCTCACTTATAAAGGAAGGCAAAATAACTGTAATTATACGAGTATTTGAATAAGAGTAGTTGAAATTACAAATATTTATCAAAGCTCCTTTTGCTACGGAATTTGTAATATCTACTACGTTTTACCGTTTCTCGGCGTTGCGATCCGCCAAGCGATGGCTCCAGATTTCTATGGAAAGTGAGGAACGGAAGTTTCTTAATTACAACAGAACATCTTAACACTAGGTTCCCAGGTTCCCTCTACCTATCTTGCTATTTGAAGGATACAGCTTGAAGCTACTACGTCTTAGATTACAGTAGAATAAAATTTTGTTTATAACAATATGACAGCGTAACATAGAACACTCCCTGCCTGTAGGTACATGTATTGGGTAAAAAAAAATATTTTTGGAAGCTTATGAAAATTTGGAGGTAGTTCAATTTGAACCCACACCTCTTGAAAACCGCCAATAAGCACAGATTCTTAATAATTCGAATCCGCGCCTCTTGGATGGTTTACTAGAGACGCGTGTTTAAATCCCGCTACGGTCCAATATTTATGCTTCCTATAAACATAATTTTTTTTCTATGTGCCGCATAACACTTTAAATACGTTAAATATTTTTAAATTATTTCCTTTTATACGGTCCTCTTTTACAAAACTCAGCGCAACATTCCTCCCTCAACAAATTAAATCGACTTCAAATACCTCTAAATATGTATGTGGATACATTTTTATACTATTATCAGAAATGAAATGCGTGGATGATTTGAATATACGTGACTTAAATAAAACTAGATAATTTTGATACTACTGTTACTTTTCAATAATTTTTTTGACAAATATATTAGTTTAAGTACAATAATAACATATAAGAGTATGTACATTTCAGCATTGCCAAATAAAAGTCTAGGAGAAAAGCGGGATTTTTATCTCTGGTATTGCTAGTAACTTATTATAATAAAACTGGTCATAATGGAGTCCGAACCCCATTCCGAGAGTTCCGTACGTACGTATGATATGTCAGCGGGACGTATAATTTAATATAAGCTTGTAATTATTTTTTAATATGAAATATGTATTAATTTGGATTAACTGAATTTTTTTTCTTTATTTGTACTGCAAGTTCTTGATAAATTTCATAACTGTAGGTCCTCGGGAACTAATTTCATACAAAATGCAGCAAAAACGATACATAAATGTTCGTATCTTTCAATTGCGATGACATAGAAGCTTAATTTTTTCTGTCCTTGATAAAATCGTGAAATGTTCATGCATTTCATATTTATTTCAAATTGATGCATTCTCGCAACCGAAATAAATACACTTGACAGACGGAAAACAAAGAGATCCTATTAGGGTTCCGTTTTTTTTCCTTTGTAGATACGAAATCCTTATAAAGTAATTAAAAAAGAATTCTCAAAGTGTGTAGAATAATTCATGAATAGTCGGACCATGACCTACCCGCCGGACATTTAAATTTTGGGCTAAAAATTGGGGTGTCCCGCAGTAATCGGGACCTCTGGCAACGCTCCAAAGCGTTTAGTACATGCGCTTAATATGATCAACTAGTAAGTTTTAAATAAAATTAAATTAAATCAGCTTCACGCTGTATCCCGCACACAGCAGGGTAGACAGAAGGAACCTAGTGTTAAGACACTCCGTTCTCCGTTCTCCGTTTCATCTCCTCGAGTGGGGATCGAACCCACAACCAGTCGGTTTTACAGTCACACCTCGTGCCGCTGCGCCACGACTGACGACTAGTAAGTTTTATTTATTTTAATCAATAACATTTCCGATATCCAAAGTTTTCTTTGGATGTACATACCTAACAAAATTTTAGACTACGCTGCTGCAATACAAAGTTCATGATGCAATCCCAATACACTCGATTGAGCTGAAAATCCGGATATTTCAACTTTAGACTTTAGAATTGTTCTTATTTACAAAACTATTTAGGTTCACACACAAAGGGAAGTGAATTATTTTATTGAATTATATTTTATTCGCTTGCTTTGAAAATCTTCTTTGTTCTATTATATATTAACAGCTTCACGTTTTATCCCGTATAGTAGAATAGGCGAAGGAAACCTAACGTTAAGGCACTCTCTTCTACTTACCGCTCAAATTTCGACTCAGTGCATTTTAAGTGGCGGAATTCAACATCACAGTTCTTTGTAAGCGTAGAAGAGAAATAATTTAAATATAATCTTTCCCCCAGTGGGGATCGAACCCGAAACTTTCACGTTAACAGTCAGACGCTGTTCTATTGCACCAGGATGGCCTCATATTACAGCGGCACTCAGTACGATTGCGTCTTGAGTGATACGTGTTAATGATAAAAGAAGCGTCCTAACATGTCTCATTTTGAATTAAATAGACGCATTGACGTACTAAAAGGTAAATCAAGTAAATTTACACTATGTGTATTCTTGCAAACAATATTATCATCTTGAGTATTACTTAATAGTAAGCGTGGCGTTGAATTCAGTTTTTTTCAGGAAATGGGTGAAAAGTGGAGAACACAGTGTTGTCATTTAGAAAATAGTGCTCCCTCAGCCTACCTTTCAGGAAAAATCAAGTAGTTAGTTAATAAAAGAATTTAAATAAACAGAAAAGCTTAAATTATATCTACTGTTATTCATAAAAAGAAAGTAGAAAACATTCTCGGTTTCTTTAATCAAAGTTCAACAAAGTTTCTGTATAATACAAGATAAGTTACATTGTCTTCGTCGTAACAAGGATTTATATATTATGTTCCAAAATTGTCTGCATTGTGTTAAATGTATGAATGTGAAAGTTTACTTTTTGTTCTCTAGTATTACACCTGGAGTGATTCACATAAAACTTTTGTAAGCTTTTTATCGAATATTTTAGAGTACACTTGATAAGATAAATAAAATACAAAATAACAATAAAAAAAAACTTAAAGCACGTTTCGGGTTCCACGATGCATGTCCTGGTTCCATTTTTGGATCAGCTCTATAAGCTAAGCTACGTATAACTGAATGATTACCAATTGGTCATATTCAATTCTTAATTTTTTTTTACATAACCTTATAAACAGGCCAGTCGTGGCGCAGGGGTATAAAGTGTGACTGTAAATCGACTGGCTGTGGGTTCGATCCCCACTCGAGGAAATAAATTATTTATTTAAATTTATATTTCCATTTCTTCGCTATGATGTAAGGCAAAGGCGTTGAGTTCCGGCACTCAACACGCAATGCCTCCAAAATTCTGCAAAAGTGGGGAATGGAGTGTCTTAACATTAGGTTCCCTCTGTCTACCCTGCTGTGTGTGGGTTATAGCGTGAAGCTAAAAAAAATACATAAACAGCAGGGGAGAGAGAGTAGTGCTTATTGTAAAGAGACTCGCTTTCTGATTCCAGTTATAGAGAGCCGCAGTATCTTGTTTAGTATTATTAGTAGATTCTCCCAACCTACCCCGCTATATGCGGAAAAAATACATACATCATATATAAATATTCATACAAAACATTACCCTTAAAACTCACAAAATTGCTCAGTGAACTCCCAAGATAAGATAACAGAAACCGGAAACAGAAATAAGGGCGGGCGGAAAAGGGAGGTTATGTAGTAAGTGAGACAAATGCTTTCTGCAATTTGGGGGTGCTGGCTGTCGTGTCGTGTAAATCATCTCCGTGTGCAATATATTTTGTTATATTATATAATATTATTTGTGATTTTGTCTGCTGAGTGATTTTGTTGAGTATCATATTGTAGTTTGGTAGAATTTTATGTTCCGTTTGAATATTATTTATAAGTACGGTTTCGGTGCTGACTTTGTTGACAGACAACTTGCTGTGTTGATTGGTTTCATTCTAAGTTACATGGACGTCGATAGCACAGAGAAGATTCCTATTCTGAATACTCCTTAACCAGTGCTGGCGTCCCACAAGGTAACATGTTATCTCGTCTTCTATTTTCAATTTATTAATTCTATATGTCAAAATACGCTCGCTCCTATTTAGAAAATGTATATAATTTGAACGTAACGGGATTTAAGCCCACACTCTTGCAAAACGTCCAAATACTCTGACCACCGAGCCCGTATGGCTTCTCATCAGGCCTGTTACACTTATTTCTGTTGCTAGTAACTCTGCCGGGACACACACACACATACACACACACACACACACACACACACACACATATATATATATATATATATATATATATATATATATATATATATATATATATATATATATATATATATATATATATGTGTGTATATATATATATATGTATATACACACTTGTGCATACCATACACTTACGTCAATCTTGAGAGAAAAATACAGGCAAACGATGTAGCGGGCCCTAACTCGTTTATTATGAGAGTTTCTATAATATATTCATAACAAATGGTATGGATAAATAAATGCCACGCTCGGTTGAGTTATTTAGCACGCAATATCTTTAAATAGGTGTAAATGGAGCGAGCATAGGGTATTTTATAATCATTCTCTCCGCGTAAAATGTTAAATATTCAGAAAAAAATCTAAATAATAACCTCATGCATGCAACATTTCCGTATTTAACGATTTTCATTTTTCAGTCACAGCCATTAGAGAGCAATATATCATTTTTTATTCTACACAATTTCTATTAAATTGAACATTACGAAAACTGAAACGTATATATACAGGTATTAAAAAACACTTTATAAATGTATACTCTATATTAATATTAATATTATAAAGCTGAAGAATTCGTTTGGTTTAGCGTGCTATTCTCAGATAATCTTAATATCCGTGAGTATGTCCCAGAGGTCATGTACGATGATGATAAAAGACGAATCGAAAGAGGTATGCAGAGGTCTGCCTGGCTACCTCGATAGATATAAAACGTAGAGCTAATAAAATACATACAAAAAACCACAAGTACATAAAGGCCTGCATATTTGCATGTTGATAGTAAAAATATAATATACATATTTTAATTTAAACATTTTAATTGTCTTTGATGATGGTAAATAGAATAACAATTAAGAAGAAAAACATAAACCGAAATCTTGGCTATTTTATTTCCATTTATGTACAGCTATCATCTTTTCCCATAGGGACTCCTAAAAAGATATGATTATTTATGCAGGAAACGCATTCGAAATGATAAATAAAATATAAAGATAGAACACAATGTTCTCTTGATGAGGAAGATAGACCTTTGCTCCGTCATACATGAAAACAAACATTCACTTATATGATCTTATGTGTTCTCAGTTCCACACATTACACATTCACACAAATTATAACACATCTATATACATATAAATTATTCTGAAGATTCCATATATCAAAACAAAATAAAATGGAACTCTTACAGGACTATTTTGTTACCCTTTAATACCATTTCTCTCTATATTAAATAAAAGTATGAAACTCTAATTAATATGAACTAGGTACATCGGCAGGCCCTTGGAGCACTGAAAAAAAATAAGCATCTAAGTTAATGCAATCAAAATATACGATGGACGGTTTTGTTGCATTTTGTATGAAATTCGTCGCATAAATGAACCAATAATGGTACTTTATTTAGTACCTTCCATGAAATATAAACAAATAATCAATTAGGAAATTTGGCAAGAAGAGAAAGAGATTTTTATCTCGAATGAACACAGAACTCGATACCCCTCTATGTATCTCCGATTTTCGAACAGATTCTTTTATCTGTGAAATCGAGAATGACGCATTATTTAATATTGAACTTGGCTCTCATTTCACTTTTATGATTTTGGTCTTTACATAATTAAAATCGCCTACCCTATTAACATTATCAGTTGTAACAATCGGCAACTTTATAGGAGAGCCTGTCAAAACTTATAACATATTTTTTATTAATTATGCCGTGCCATGGTTAAAAAAATCAATAGAGCTTTAATATTAAACTATCTGCTGGGCTATCCTGTAAAATTGATGATTTTCGCATCCAACAACGATAATAAGGATGGGCAATTTTAACTCTCTAAAGATTACACAACGCCGTGCTAATATTATCTTGTTACCAGAGCGAAGAAATGATAATATTAAATATTTCTTATGACCCCCGGGTGGGAATCAAATCAACAACCGTCGCGTTTACAGTTGCACCATTGAGGCCTTAAAATGGACGCAAATAAATAATAACTTAGATGAAATAATTAAGAATAACAATCGACACTTTACATTAAATATCCATAATATTTATATTAATTAATTAAAAAGTGTACAGAATAAACTAGATCATCTTCTATTAATATCAACGGCCGAGTCTCTGAGATAAATTGCTAATCTGTTAACGCACGAGGTGTTCATCGCGAGTTGCCGTAGCTTTGTTTAACAATAAGGCTATTTTAATGAAGGGTCGTTATAGATTTATAATAGAAATATATTTTGTGTGTTGTAGTTGTACACTATAAATCAATACAAAAAACTTTACTGATATTGAGGAACTGACTGACAAGTAATCTTGATTGTGCGATATCACAGTAAAAGCCTACTCACCGCTGAATTTTTCGACATTTTGTGTGTTGAGTGGTGGAACTCAACACCGGGCTTTTGTCTTTGTGCCAGGGCAAAAAAATGTAATATGAACAAATAATAATTTATTCCACCGCATGGGGCTGAACCCACAAACGTCGAGTTACAGGTACACCCTTTTGTCCCTGCACCACGACGGCCTCACAGACGGATTTTGATAAAACTTTTTAGTCCTCAGTATCATATAGTCATACAGTTTATTTTGAAGATCTGAACACCTGACGTCAGACTCTAGCAGCTCTTCTAATCTTTAAGAAATATCAATATGACGTCCTTACAAAGTGTAAGGTCGAACACTAAGAGTTTCTTGAAATCCCTACGAGAATAGAAAAAAATCATTTAAAAATAATAAACGTAATATAATTTAAATAAATAACCATAAAAAAACAAAGAAAAACACAGGTGAATATTCTATCCTATCTCATAAAAGTGTATGAAGTAGAAGGGTTTGGGAAAGTCAAGAATTGTTTTCTATTAAAAGGATTTACCAGGGACTAAAATGTAACAGATGTTCTCAAGACTGCAGGGATAAGGGTTTTACCTTTATTTTTCTCGCCGTAAAAACCAAGTTCTTATAAGTTTTGACTTTATTAATTTTCATTTATTATATTTTATTTTTATTTTTTTTATTTATTGTATTTGTTTTACTCTAAAATATAGTTCCGCTATTCAACCCGCAATACCTCCAGAAATCGGCGAAAAGTGGGGAAAAGAAGTGTCTTTATTGGAGCGGAGTGTTTTAGTACTAGGTTCCCGAAATATTTTGAAAAAATATGTTTAAGTTCAACTCAAACATATTTTTTCATTTGAACCAGTATTAGTATTATCCTAACCAGTAGTTCCTGAGGTGCGCGTTTATCCAAGCATACACTTCAGTTTTATAATATTTTTATAAATATAACATAGAATTACAAAGGAACACAAACTAAACAAGGAAAGAAATAACTATAAAGCAGACAAATCTCTGATTCAGCTGAAAGAGTAAATGACGCTTTTAGTACAGTAGATGAGCCGAGGTTGGTAATAAAACCTTTTTTATACAGACTAACTACATTTTGCTTGGGATTCATGAAATTTAGCATGAAATTCAGTCAGTCAGGAGTATATATAAGTCTACAGCTGGAGGTTTGACTCCCACTCGGAGGAATACATTATTTTCATGCCCCCACTCTGGTAAGGAAGATCAAGCACGGGGTTGAGTTCAACCACTCAATACGCAAAATCTTGAAAATTGCGCGGAAAATGGAGAACAGAGTTTCCTTAACACTAGGTTCCCTATGTCTACCCTGCCTTTACATATGCAGGTTACAGCGAAAAGCTTAATAAAAAAAACTAATATTTTAATTAACGTTTTATGTTAATATCATCCTTAGCACTATACCTATAGCTATCCAAACCTAGTATCTAATTCACAATAGACAGTTCTAGAGCGCATCAATTGAAATCAGACAGTCAGCCTGATTGTAAACCGCA
>DWQW01003648.1:0-22009 GCA_018249695.1 Heliconius erato demophoon | reverse complement strand
CCCCCCCATCTTGTTTTTGAGGTCTAGTATGAAAAATAAAAGGAATACAAATCTAAACAATACATCATCGGTATTGTTATTTATTTATCTACATTATATAATTTACTATGGAATAAAAAAATGTCAAATATATATAACTTCAAAAATCATACCAAATGGCAAAAAGATTTATTTCGCTTGTACAGATAGTGTGAGTCCATAAATTACAGATCTGAAGCTGAATCCACTCTTCTTCAAGTCTCTTGCTAGAATAACTCGTATCAGAAAATATACAGGCGAGGATGGCCTTTTTAAGTTCCATGACTTTTTTATTATCATTCATCATTATTATTATGCATATTTACCTTAAAAATACTTTATTACAACATTCATTAAACACAATGTCGAACTTTCTGCAGCTATGATTTGATATTTACAAAAATATCGAAATAATTGCAGCACATTAAAAAAAATTGACGAGTGCTGAGTGACGGTAATGCACTGCCTTCTGTCAAGTTTTTTTTATTGTATAATTTTAATATTGTCATGTTAATGTTCCATTTTAAAAAAGCTTCACTAATAACAAATTTCAAAGGGGGTCACAATTCCTGTGTGGGCCACTTTAACACCTTCTCCTATATACTACTACTTAGAGCAAGGAGTCATGGCGCAGGGGGACAAGCGTGCGACTGTAAACGCGGGTTTGCGTGTTTGATTTCCACTCGAGTGAAAGAAAATATTTATTTTTTTCATTTCCTCACCTTTGGTACGGAGGCAAAGCGCGGCGGTGAGTTCCGCAACTCAACATCCAATACTTCAAACATTTTGTGGAAAGTGAGAAACAGAAATGTATTAATAGGGGGAGAATCTTACACACTAGGCTCCCAGGTTCACTCTGTCCAACCTGCTATGTGCGGGATATAGCGTGAAAAAAATATACAAAACATTACAATATATACTTAATATATATAATACATACGTAAAGTTCACATTCAGTTTATATTTATTCTATTTACAATACACACTAATGGTTTCAACACGAACGCTCTCATATTACATTACTTAAAATTCACATTTTATTATCACTTCTTTATAAAATATATAAATTATCAATTCGTTTCATTACGATAATACAGCTAATATAATTTTATAGACGCGTGCTATAATGTTTGAGTACGTGCCAAGTAAATGTCAAAACCTAATTATTTTTTTCCACTTATATTTTTTAAGGCTGTCGATACTGTTTTGAATACAACGGTAGTGGGTTCGAATTTCGCTTAAAAAGATTATAAAAAAAATCAGCTTCACGCTGTATCCCGCACACAGCAGGGTAGGCAGAGGGAACCTTTTGTTAAGACACTCCGTTCCCCACTTTCTGCCGAATTCTGGAAGCATTGCGTGTTGAGTGGCAGAACTCGACGCCGCGCTTAACCTCGACACCAGAGCGAAGAAATGAAAATATACATTTAAGTAAATATTTCATCTCCTCGAGTGGGGATTGAACCCACAACGAGTCGGTTTTACAGTCACACGTCGTGCCGCTGCGCCACGACTGGCCTAAAAAAAGATTATAATTAATTAAATTGATGATTAAATTTTTCAATAAACTTTGTAAGCTTTTATAATTCAAATACAAGTCTATCTACGATGACGAGAAATAAATCTACCCTGAAAGTCTCACTCGCGGTTATACTTATTTCTTCCCCAGGTGTTTCATCAGAATTTTTCACATGTACGTTTTCATTAGAGGGTAACCGATTCAAGTTCACAGAGGTCTCGTGAGAATGTGTGGATATGAGATGACATATGTGGATGTGAATAATTCTGAGATCATATTTCTTAAGTAAAATAATGTAAGCAGCCTAGAATATACTAGGGGATGCCAAATTGCCTCTTTAACTATAGAAAGAGAAATTCGTTACATTTAATTTCAGTAGAACGTACGCTACTTCTGTTTGTATATATAAGAAAACCGCCATATACGTCGACAAATATAATGTTTTTTTTTTATTTCCATAAAGTAGCAAAATAAAACAAAAATCACAAAGCCTTTAAAAAAAGCATACGCAATAACGTAGGTAATATAATAATTTCAACGTTGTATGAATTTGTAAATAATTCAGAAGTGTTCATTGCCATCAATAAAATAAAAAAAGTGTGAAAAAGTATTAAAAAATCCTTGCAGGGAAACCTAAACGATGCCTTAACTGATGTGTACCGTACCGTTGCGTTTTTCGAATTAGGTGACGTTAAAAATTATATTATGTAGTCGTTTACACAAATAATTATTATTCAAATTCTAATTTTTAAAGTATCATGATGTCTTATTTAACATATCCTTAATGTTTGGGTGCAAACAGTCAAATATTATTGTTAATATACTAGTTGTAGCCCGCAACTCTGTTTGCGTGAAAAGCAAAACGTAAAATTTCATTTATTCCCGTTGCCGTACAAATTTTGGAAAACCCTCTGTTAGTGCTCCCCTACATTTTCTAAGGAACCTAAATACAACCTTTTTATATTTGGACAAAGATACCCATGTGTCACGCACATGTGTCATAGATAATCTTAGTTATTTCTATATGACAACGGAAGGGAAGTCACAGATGCAAGCTAGTATTATATGAAAATATAAAGAAAATGACGTCAAAGTTCTGCCTTCTTGCTCTGGACAAGAGGACTTCGAAACTTTGTGCGCCAATCAGAAGTAAAAAGTTATTTGTACATATAAACTTAAATTTTTTTTATTAAAAATACAAATTTTTATTTTCTATTAAACGAAGTAGTTGTGGGTTCGACCCCCAATAGGAATGATGCTTTACATCATTTGCATTTCCTGGTCAAGTATTTAGCTTAACTAATGAGCACACAATGTTCCACACATTTGGGAAGTGTAATATTGATGGTGAATAACAAAAAGTCTACTCACGGTTTACACTGAGTATATTCAACACCACTTTGGAGTACATATAGTTTGAACGCAGATAGTAAATAACGACACAGTTTATACAAAAGTCAACCACAAACATATATACAAAAGAGAACACAACAATATTAAAAAATAACCGAGAAAACAATGGAACGTATATAAAGCGCATCGAGTGGCAAGCATCGACTGTTATATATAAAATATGCCGTCGACAAGAGGGTAGGCGTAAATGTTAGAACACCTCACCGGTTCGGTCGACGGCAGCGAGCGTTTCATATAAATAAACTGAAAACGAATACTTACTATAAAATCCATAAATTTAATTAAATGTATGTTTGTACATAAATGATAAATAAATAAATTATAACATTGAAATATATAAATAACACATATTAAATAAACTATAAATGTAAATAATAGTTCCCTACAGAAAGAAACAATAAGCCAGAGTGTCGTGGAAAGTAGCGAACGGAATTTTTTCCACTTCAAATTCCTCCTGTAAACCATAGCATGGTTTACAGGAGGATGCGGGATGCGGGATGCGGGATGCGGGATAGAGCGTGAAGTTAAAAAACCAATCGGACACTAAAATTACTAATTAAATATATTATTGATTTCTGTACGTATCTTCTTAAATTATCTTTAGTCGGATAGGTAGACAGAACTAAACAAAAAACACGCCACAGGGATCCTTATTATTTTACGCGTCCCTCTTGCAGTATCATCGACACTGTTCTTGAAAGTCATTTGGGTTTAAAAGGTATTAAATTACGAAAGGTATAATTATAATAATAATTTTAACAAAAAATAATAGTATAAAAAAGGTCCAAATGTACGGCAGCGGCACGAAGTGTGACAGTAAAATCGACTGGTTGTGGGCTTGATCCCCACTCGGGGAGATGAAATATTTACTTAAATATATATTTCCATTTCTTCGCTCTGCTGTCGAGGCTAAGCTCGGCATTGAGTTATGCCACTTAACACGCAATGCCTCTAGAATTCGACAGAAAGTGGGGAACGGAGTGTCTCAACACTAGGTTCCCTCTGCCTACCCTGCTGTGTGCGGGATACAGCGTGAAACTGATTTATTTTATTTATTTATTTAAAAATATACTGAACTATTAAGTTGATCTATCTCCGCACCTATATAGATTTCATATTCTTTTGTGAGATTTGAGAACGACGAATTAGTTTACATTTAACTTGGCTCTCATTTCACATTTATGTGTCGATGTGATTATGTCTACTAACAAGAGTTTAACGTATTTCCCTACATTATTGATTCAAATGGCTACAACCTACTTGTATTGTACAATATGTGAACTGAAGAGTTCGCTAGCACTTCCTTGGGCGGGCGTCGAACCAGGTCGTCGCTATGGACACCGCGACACAACACTGAGTCACAATGCTATTTTATAATAACTAAAATACATAGAATCCCGTTTTTTCCATTTATAGAAATTTCAAAATCTTCTTTATTTTTTTTGTAGCTTCAAGCTATCTGCACATAGCAGGGTAAACAGAGGTTTTTTTGTTAAGAGATTAGAACGCTTCAATTCCCCATTTAATGTGAATTTTGGAGGCACTAACTGTTGAGTGGCAGAAGTCAACGCTGCGCTTTATCTCGTTACCAGAGCAAGGAAAATATATTTTTTAATATTTCATTCTCTCGAAGTGGATATCGAACCCACAACTTGTCGCATTTACAGTCGCACGCTGTGACCATTACCCTACGACTGTAATCATATCCATGGCGTTGAATTTCGCAACTTGCAACGCAATGGCTCCCGAATTTAATGAAAAGTGGAGAGCAGAAGTGTCTTAACACTAAGTTTCTAGGTCCCCATTGCCTTCCCTCCTATGTGAGGAATACAGTATGAAACTATAATCTAATCTAGCTTCACGCTTTATCCCTAGCGGGGTAGTCTGAGAGAACGGAGCGCCAAACGCTACGGTCTCTGCATACCTCTTTCGCCTCGTCAACTGTCATCAACCTTCTCATACATGCCCTCCGGGGGATCCTCATGTTTTTTACGTGACCTGCTTCCAGTATCTTTGATACTGTGTTTTCGAAGGTCAACCGAGGTCTCCCCGTACCTCTCTTACCGCTTACTTTTCTTATATCTTTTTTAGCATTATTTTATCTTTCTTATCTTATTCTCTTTTGTCTCATCTTTATCAGTCTTTCGTTAGGTGCTTTTGCAGCTTATACTCTTTATTTTTTATCTCTCTTATACTTTTATTCTTACCTGAGACTATATAATCTTGCCATGTTTTCTTCTTTCTTTGTACAGTATCTTGCACTTCATCATCCCAACATTCGTCGCGTTTTTTGCTAAAACGTCCTTTCTAGTGAAGCTGTAAATAAATGGTTAATTCAAATAAATTGTTAATTTTATTTCCAGCTACCTATTCGTGGTTACTGGATAGCAATCTAATAACGGTTTTAAAAACACTATAGTGTCATTTCTAACAGTCATAAAATAATGTACTAAAATTAGCACAGAGATGAGATTAATAAAGATAATACAGCGGATTCACGGTTTTCGCTCATTTTGTGTGAAATTTTGTAAATTTTTGGATTTTACCGGTTATGAAATCTGCGTAGTGTTGAGAATATTGTTGTATCATCATCCTGTAACCCGCACATTTCAGGGTAGGCAGAGAGAACCTAGGGTTAAGACACTTCGCTCCCATTAAGATGCTTCCGTTCCCAACTTTCCGCCAAATTCTGGAGGCATTGCGTGTAAAGTCGCGGAACTATACATATAATATGATTATACACTATTTACGACATAAATACTTAACATGTGCCTGAAATGGGCAAAAAGTGGGAAAAAGAGTGTGTTAACACTAAATTCACTGCTATGTGGGAAAACAGAAGAAAATAGTGTAGAAATAGAATATTATGAAACTTCTTTCCCTAAAATTACTTAATATGATGAGCAAATTTAAATAAGCATTTATGTATTGAGTTAGTTCAGTTCAGTTCTTTTATTATGACGTATAATTAATTAAAGGTGAAATATTAAAGTATATAAATGCAAATGACATAACAAATATAAATACTTATACTTGGCGGTACTTATAAGGGAGGTCGAGCCCTTTACCACGTTTACAGCCAACTCTCAATTTTTGAGTTATTTTGATACAATATAATGTACAAGTGGTGCCATCTATGTCTTTACTCAAAAAACATATTTTGTAACGCTTATTTTTTGTAAATAAAAATAAATATGTTAATAGACATAATAAAAACTATATTTGAAGTTTTTTTAAGTAGCCAATAGGCTATGGATTATGGGTACGATTTCCACTCAGGGAAATGAGTTATTTTCATTTCCTCTGTATTAAGACAAAAATAAAAATAGTAAATTATTATGTAGTATATTACCTACATTTAAAATATATAGCTATCTAGGTTAATGAATATTTAAAAAAAACATTTAATTTTAATTAATTCTCATTTGTGAATATATTTTTGTATTAATTATATTTTTTTATAACGTTATTTTTTATAATGTTTATAGTGCTGCCATCTATTATAAGATAGAAGCAGTTCAAATATTTTTTACTTTGACAAAGTAAAGGTGTCGCTTTTTATGATGTTGCTTATTTTTTATAGATGTCGCTTTAAGCTTTTATAATAGCGAATTTGATAAAATGTTAATTTGAAGTGAAAAATTGCGAATTTAATGCATAAAAGGACGAATTTGAAGTGAAGAACATATAAATTACATTTGAATAATGATTGATGATATTAAATGAAACAAACACGTTTAATATAAAACTCAATTTATATCTATTTCTTCAAACAACGCAAAGTTATTTCTTTCGTAATTAAGGGCGTATTTATTTCTGGCTCTCGTCTGACGCGACATAAAACCGCGACAGTTGTAGGTTCGATTCCTAATCTAGGCTGCGCTACGACGGCCTCACATTTTTTTTACCTTATAGAAAGGGGCTAGACGTGGCGCAGGAACACAAAATGTGACAGTGAACGCGACTGGTTGTGGGTTTGAACACCACTCGACAAAATGAAATTTTTATTAAAATTTATAATTCCATTTCCTTCACCGCCACACAACACGCAATGCGTTCAGAATTCGGAAGGAAGTGGGGAACGGAGTGTCTTAATATTAGGTTCTCTCTGCCTACCCTGCTGTGCGGGATACAGCGGGAAACTGATGATAAGAAAAAAATTAGAAATATAAAAAATGGAAAGAATATAAGGAAAATGACCGTGTACTATAGAGATGATAATTACGAATTTATAGATAAAAGACGCAAGAGGCGGTTATTGCTATCAAATATAATCAGGCTTAACATTACATAAATTCTTGGATTGTGCATTAAAATGTGATGTGTGCGGATCGACGATCCCCACTTGGAGAAATTAATTCATGCGGCGTTGAGTTCCGCCACTCAACACGCAATATCTTGAATTCGGGCGTAGAGTAAAATGGAGTGTCTTGACACTTAAGTTATCTTTGTCTACACTGATAAATGTGTAATGCAGCGTGAATCTGAAAACAAATATATGTCATATATATTTAATTTAATTTCGCTGTTTTCAATGATAGCGGGTGCATATTTCAGTCAAGGGAGTTAGGATCTATGAATTGTAATGTTTTTCACTCTCTTTCCCGCATGACAACGTCAAAGGTTAAGTTGTAGGTTCTACATACAGGTTTACTTTGACTTTGTCAATTATTATTATTAAAACACTATTTTACACGTGCCATTCTATGTTTTGATATATTGTTTATTGAATGGCGGAGCTAAACGCCGCGCTTAGATTGTTAGAACGAAATTAAATACAATAATTTACCCGAATGTGGATCAAATCAATAAACATAGATACCCATTACAATTGGTTGCTATCCCACTACGTCACGACGGCATCATTAAAAATAAAATAATAAAATAAATTACATTTCATTTAGTTAATACGATACTAGCAAATGGAATTTAAAACCACTACGATCACCTTCAATTCTTTTCTAATACTTAATAAAAAATATAAAAAACTTTTTTTTCTAAAGTAAATTATTAAAAAAATAAACAATAAACTAAACTAAACGCTACCTGACATAAATTCCGAACATCTAAACTGGACTTCACGCAGATCGGTGATTCTTAGAAACTACCGAATTGCGTTAGTCTTAAGTTTAAGTTGACAAGTGCCACTTACTGAAGGTGATAGTAGGTTCAAATTCCACAGAGAAAAATTTTGCTATAGAAAATATTATATAGTTAAAAACGCTATATTATGTGTATTTGTACGGCAATGGTAAAGGTGTTATAGAATGCAGTGTTATAGAAGGTATTTTTCGAGTAGTTTACTAGTAACCCCTGTAGAATTCTACTATGCAGGTCCTGGTTCCATCATCAGACAAGCTCGTTGAACTTATATGATCATATTATCGCCATAGCTCAGGCCTAGTTGGCGGCCATAGTTATGCGTATATAGCAGGCAAATTTCGTGATGATACAAAAATTCAGATTATTAGATTCTTCTTTTTTTACATAATTACAAGCCGCTGTATTCCGCAGACAGCAGAGTAGGCAGAGGAGACCTAGTGTTACGATATTCCGTTTTCCACTCTTCGCTGAAGCCTGCTGCAAGTCAAATATTTTTTTAATAAAAAATAGGTATATATTTTTGAGGCGGGGACATAAGGTTGTAGGTTCTATTCATAGTCGAGGAGATGATATTTTAATTTTTTCGCTCTGATAATGTCACTCTACAGGTTCCAAGGAATATTTATTTACAGCATGATTCTGTATGAAACAGGTTAAGCAGACAGATCTAACGTTCTTCACTTTCCGTAGCGGAACTCTACGCCGCGCTTTGTTATACTATTCCATATATTTCTTTTATATATAGTGAATAAAAATCTTAAGAATCGTACATCAATCTCCGCTACCGTAGAGCGTGTAAAATTCACTTTAAATTGATCTCAACTTCGCTCAAGCTCCAAACACTGTGCAATAGACATTATAAAAAAATAAATATTTTAAAATCTTTAAAGTATTGTACTGAGAAGTGATTAGTTCTAGTTTTTAGTTGGTGTAATAAATCTTAAATGAAATGTCGGTAGCGACAGGTTGTATAAAGGAAGAGTCAAAGACGAGGTAGAGCCTACCGCTCTACACAGTAGCCTGGAGAGGTAAATATTTTGGGTGACGATTGTTCGAGCACTTTACCTCAGCAGGTGATTTTTTTAATTTATTGTTTTTTTTTTTAATTTTATTTTAGTTTTGTGCAATTCGTTGTATGGAGTTCGACACGTACTCGTACAGTGAAGATAAGGTAAATTACAAATGTTGATGAAATATTTTGGTATAAGTAGTCATATTTCTTTTTGCTATGTTTGTTTTCGTAATCTATGTAGATATTTTTTAACATTTTTAAGGTGTTATGCTATACTTAGGAAAGACAAATACTTATTAAGAAAACGTAAAAAAAAAATAATAAGTAAACGTATAAAAATTCTATTTTTTATTAGTTTTCTTATTAAGTATCTTTGTTGATCTTAGTTTTTACATAGTGTAAATGGAAGTGAACCGGGGGATGTAGTGTCGTGACACTTAGTTCTTCTTATCTACCCAACAATATTAAAAAAAAAACTTATAATATAAAAAAAGGCTTCTTTGAAAGCACTCTCATAAAAGCTCGATCTCAAAATGAGCCGTGTCGTCTCACACAGCGCTATGAGTAAGCAGGTGTCGCCCGCGTACCATTGTTAAGTTACGCAAACTATTTATATATTGTTCTTAGAATAAACTTTTTTCTTTATAATTTGCTACCGTGTCAGTTTTATTGTTCTAAGTAAGACAATGAGCTTTAAACTTAATATTTTTTTTTATATATTTATTAGCTTAATGTCATTGTAATTGTTGAAGGTGTCGAGGAGCAGTGGTACAGCATACTGTAAACGTACGTGTAGGTTGTGGGTTCAATTTTCACAGAGTGAGAATCAGCAAGAGTCAGGGAACTTGGTTGATGGTTTCTAAGAGGCGTTTAAATTCCCCGTTAATTTGAATCGTCTAAATTTTGCAAGTCTAATCTTTTATCTAATCTTGTCTAAAAAATTTTTATTTTTTCTAAATGTGTGATACACAACGATTTCAGGTTAATTTCAAATCGGTGGAATTAGTTATTTAATATCTTAATTTCCTCGCTCTGGTAACAAGACAAAGCGCAGCGTTTATTATTCTTTTTAATTTTAATTTAAAAAAATGTGTACATTTTATCTAGTTCTAATTAAAATTTATTTATAGAGCTTTACCAATATAAGTAGGTCAGGAAAAAATTTTGCTGACCTACTTATATTGATATTTTTCTAGTACCATTGACTAAAAAAAGACTAATGTGCTTTTTTTAAATGTACTTTTAGCAGTGTAGGCTAAAGGCTCCTATTAAGACACTTCCATTCCCCACTTTCCGCCGAATCTTGAGGCATTGCGCTTTAAGTGTCGGAACTCAACGTGTCATACTTTGCCTCGGTACTAGAGAGCCTCAAATTAATTGACTTATTTTCAAAACGTCATTAGAATAAATAAAATTTCATTGCTTCAGCTTCACGCTGTATCCCGCACACAGCCGGGTAGGCAGAGGGAACCTAGTGTTAAGACACTCCGTTCCACACTTTCTGCCGAATTGTGGAGGCATTGCATGTTGAGTGGCAGAACTCAACGCCGCGCTTAACCTCGACACCAGAGCGAAGAAATGGAATTATAAATTTAAGTAAATATTTCATCTCCTCGAGTGGGGATCGAACCCACAACCAGTCGGTTTTACAGTCACACCTCGTGCCGCTGCGCCACGACTGGCCTCATTAGAATAAATAAGAATAAATAAAAAATAATAATAAATCACTACGTCCCCCCACCCCGTGGTACGGCACGAAGTGGGCCGCGTAACCTCCTACACAACTAGAGCGACTCGATCGTAGAATTCGACATCCGTAACACTTTGGAAGGCACACTTCTGAGACGTCGCCTGTATTTTGTGTCCACTTTGCCTTTGTTTGTGTCTTTCTTTTTGTTTCCAAGTAAATGTGGCGTTAAAAAAATATATTAACATGTATTTTAACTTATAGTAACTATATATGTATTTGAATATATGAATACTTTCACTTAATGTAAAATAGAAGGAAAATGAGAGATGAATTAGCTAAAACACGTGTTTAATTTTTTTTCTTAGTAGGCTAAGAGAACTTTTCTTATTTCTTTAGCTTCCCACTGTATCCCGCACAAAACAGGGTAGGCAGAGGAAACCTGATAATCTAGTGTCAACACACTCCGTTCTAAATAAGATATTTCCGTTTTCCTCTTTCCGCCAAATTTTGGGGATATTGCGTATTGAGTGGTGCAACTCAACGCCGCTAAAAGAACTTAATAAAAGAAATTAAAGATAAATCGTCCCTAATTTTAGAAAATTGACCGTAAGGCTGCGTTTTGCTTAATTAAAATTAAGCTTCAATCAAATTCAGCTTCACGCTGTATCCCGCACACAGTAGATAGGGGGAACCTAGTGTTAAGATACTCCGTTTCCTACTTTCCGCCGAATTCCGATATACAATTAATTTCCTCAAATGGGAATCGAACCCACAATCATTGTTCTTACAGTAATCTCTAATAATTATTACCATTAAAATTCATAAAAAAGCATAACACGTGCGTTCTAAAAAATCACTTATTTTCTTTATTGTATAATTGCTGTAAACTCGAAAAAAAAACGTCTAAAACAAAAGTCCATACATTTCTTCGCATACATTTGACTCTTAAAGAACAGACAAAAATAACCGATCTTTCTCCAAATAAAGGAATTTACATTATTATTTTACATTGTTTTTTAAATCACCAAGTATTTTCACCGAGAAATGTTCACGGTTCAATCAGAAACATGTGTTGGACCAATATGTTTGTTTGTTTGTGTACACTTTACTGCTAAACTGTTAGTGTGGTAATACAATGAGTTATTTAAACGCTTCACCAATAGTAATTTAAAAATTTTATATATTGAGTGGTAAAATAATAGATTTTTTTATTGGAAAGGAATGCCTGTATTCTTTAGTTCTGTCTACAGAGTTACATATATTCAAAACATTTACATTATCGACTAAGCCACTGTGTCTGTGAATTCGCTGAAAACAACATAGTTGTGGGTTCAATTCCCACTTATGTTAATGAATTATTATAATTGCCGTTCTCTGGCAATACAATTATTTCACTCAATAAGCCATATCTTTAATTCAACTGAAAAATGGATGATGGAACATCCTTAGACAACGTTCCCTCTACCTACCCTGCTATCTGTGAGATATGCAGTTATTAAAAAATAAACCTATTATAATTACAATATCAATCTCACATTGAACTTTTAGCCGTTTATTTTAAAAAAAGATAAAACTCTACTTATCCTATTGTGAATTAATTATGCGCTACATCGCTGTAATATATTCAGCGTCTAATAAACTAATTGTTTGAATCGCTGTAAGTCTAGCGAGCGACAAACATTCCATAGCGCGTGTGCGGCCAAGCGTGACAGTCGTATTTAGAATCTACATACATTATCAGCTTCGTTTTGTGTTGTATTGAGAAATAATCATATTTTATAGTATTATTTAAAATTATAAAATATATAGATTTTGATTGTTTTCTTTTTGTAGTTTTTCCCTGTATCTAGCATAAAGCAATTCTGCTTAAACGGATAGAGGAACCGTAGTGGTAAGACACTGTGTTTTATGGATCATAGCGTGCTTAGTGACAGAACTCAATGCCAAGCTTTGTCTATTTTGGCGGAGCACGGAAACAAAAATTAAATATAATCATAACTATTGCGGTAATGAAACTTAAAGCCATCTCGTTTTCAGCCAACACCATTCTATTACGCTACTGTACAAATAAGAATAAATAAAATAAATAACTGAGAAGGAAAGAAAGGTTAAGACACTCCGTTCCCCATTCTCTGCCGAATTCTGGAGGCATTGCGTGTTGGGTGGCAGAACTCAACGGCGCGCTTGTCCTCGACACCAGAACGAAGAAATATAAATATAAATTTAAGTAAATATTTCATCTCCTCGTTTAAGGATCGAACCCATAACCCGTCGGTTTTACAGTCACACCTTGTGCCCCTGCGGCACGACTGTCTTCGACATAAACAAGAAAGTAACATAAATATCATAAAAGGTAGCCAAAATTAGTTACACACCAACCTGTCGACAAATATCTAAACAATATCAAAAAAAGTATTGAAACCCCCCAATAACCCCAATAAAGTACTTGCGAACGCATCTTTTATTTGTTTACTTTATAGCACCTGCAATTTAGGGCCGTGGCGAAAGACCAATCGACTTACACCGTTAATAACTCTACATACAAAATTATTATTGCTATTTGCTTTCAAAATTTAAATCTTATTCCTCGGTAATACGGTTGTTTAAGGTGCAATTATTAAATTTATTTTCAGATCAGTCTACATTTTTGACATCAATCAATTTTGAGCTTTATTATTGTGTGATAGAGTCGTTTTTATTACTATGATATGCCGCCAAAGTAAGAAGTACAAAAAAGGTTTTTTTTCTGTGTTTTTGTATCACTCATTTAAGCGAAGCGACCGTAACAACAATATTTAACTTATGTCGGTCTTGGAATGGTTAAAGTGAAAAGAATATATGTGTGGGATGTTTCGTGAACAAAAAGTGTCGGTTTAACTCTACGTCGCTTGTTCCTCATGATTTTTAATGGTGTTAGACTTTCTTTATTTTTGTAAATTATTATAATGGAAGAAAATGGAATAAAATCAGGAATAAAGGGTAATTTGACATTTTACTATTGAAAATTAAAAAAAAAAAAATTATATATGCATATTAGTAATATACAAAACTTTTCCTTTGCTAAGTGACTAAAAAAACGTATAGCTGGAGATATTAAGAGTAGGATGCAGATATTTACTATATATGATTCTTGGGAATTGTAGGGAAGAAGAAATTTTGAAATTGTTAGGAAATCTCTAAGGAGATAGAAGCAAAAACGGCAGTTTACATTTCATGCAAATTAAGTTTTAGGCAAATTGTATTAATTATTATAATGAATCTTCGTATCATCAAAGTAAAAACTTAAGATAAATATAATTTAGATTTTAGATATTAAAATTATTTCTGGAAGACGAAGGAACGCGTTGAAATCTTTAACAGATAACTCCAACACTACCTATAATGAGCATTTTAATGAATATACCTATGTAAAATATACCTATGTAAAAAAAATTATAAAACGTATAAAAATTTGAACGTAGCAGATATAAACCCGCGCCTCTTAGAAACCGTCCAAGAGGCGGGCGGGCAGAAGGCGGCGCCATTATTCTAAATTAAATTTACATAACATTCGTTGTATTTCTAAATTTTTTAGAGATTTTCGTATTGACTTTGCACACAAGCACACAAATCATTTTTATCGATCATAATGCATAATTCGAATTGA
Organism: Heliconius erato demophoon; assembly: GCA_018249695.1. Classification (NCBI taxonomy): domain Eukaryota; kingdom Metazoa; phylum Arthropoda; class Insecta; order Lepidoptera; family Nymphalidae; genus Heliconius; species Heliconius erato. Next base: position 7,608 of record DWQW01003648.1, on the reverse strand, counting down.
CAATAACATTTTGTGAACATGATTTTTATTATTTTTTAAATCTTCAAAAGGTAAAATTATTTATTGAAAAATTATTTAAGTACATAACATTTCCCCCATCTATCTTCATATATAATAAACAGGCTGCCCAGTCCTTAATCGCTTTGGTGTTAATCAAATCGTTAATCAAACTTGAACCTGAAATTCCTTGTACAGCAACGCGAGTCGGTCCAGTAGGTCGTCTTAGATCTATTTATAATAAATGTAAACTGATTTACTTGAAGTAACAGTATTAAAATATTTTATTAGGTGTACTAACTATGTAATAAAATTTAAGAAATTGAATTTGACACACTTTTGTAATAATATTGTTATCGAGAAGCTTGGCAGTTTTTCGTTGCTAAGATGTAAATACATTAACTTGATATCAGCGAGCTGGTCTGATAGAACCAGGAGTATTTAGGATAGTGGAACTCTTCACAAGTTCACCACACACCATCCTAGTTATCCTAGTTTAGGCGTTTACTTTACTGCATATAAGAGCGTGTTTTTTTTATTTTCAAATTATACCTAAAATAAAAGTTATTGGACTTTTATTACAATTTAGAGAAAATCTAGTGAGTTTGAGGAGTGCTCTGGAGAATTGTTTGACCTGTTACCTGCCGTAGAATTTTATATATTTGAACGCCATAAGCTCAAGTATCACCCACACCGTCTAGATACGTGGCACTCCACTACTGTGCGGTTTCGTAGGAACTTCGTTCCACGCGCCACTCGACTATGGAATGGCCTACCTGCGGCAGTGTTTTCTGGAAACAACAACGATACGAACTGGGTACCTTTAAAAAGCGCGTGTATCTCCACATGAAAGGCCGGCAACGCACCTGTAGCTCTCTCTGGTGTTGCACGGGGTCGTGGGCGGTGGTAGTGACTTCACCATACCATCAGGTGACCGTACGCGGTTTGTGCCTTGAATAAAAAATAGTATCATCACTCACTCACTTTCTGTCCAATTTTTGAAACGTTTCGTATTGAATGGTGGTATTCAATATCGCGCATACAACCGTCGCATTTACAATCAGACAACGTTGTTTTCGTCAAAAATCGTAGCATATTGTTAGCGAGCTCGTGTAAAAGAAGATAGATATAGGTTAAAAATACTATAAAAGCAGTGGAATTGTGTCAATCGGGGGATCAGGGGCGAGCTACTCTCGCACCAGCCCGGTGACGCTGTCAAGACCAATCTGACTAAGAAGTCATTCGGGGCAGTTGCTTGTAGACAAGGGCCTACCAGTAGGAAATGTTGAAAGGAAACTCGCTTGAAGTATTGTTAGTAGTTGATAAATATCACTTACTACAATTACATTGTATCCCTTTCCAAATTATTTAGAAACGTATAGACGAAATGTGTTTTTATCATGTTTTTTAAGAACGTTAACCACTTCCGATTTCTAATAATATAATTATATTTAGCATACGAACATTACATACCAACAAGTGGCATAAACGCTAATATTCTAAGTTAAATTTTATAAATTCATGTCATAAGCCGGCCCCGCGCCCCACCGACGGCGGCGGCGGCCACACGGTAACGGTGTAGCACGTTTTTCTACCGAAATGCCGGAATGTGGCCCACAACAACGAGATAGATGAAGATATTTTAAAGATAATCGCAATTTTACTAAAATAAACTGTTTAACTTAAAAAGTTTAATCTAGTAGAAGCTGCACTGTTTTCCAAAATTTTAGAACTTTAGTAAGCGTGATGGTTGTGGGTTCAATTCCCATTTTTAGGATCTAGACTGCCATTAAGACTCATTTAAAAAATCATCATCATTATCATGATAATGAATCATCAACAGACTGTTCGCGTCAAGAAGTGGACCTAGGGCTCTTTAAATTAAATAAAATGACTAAATTCTCTGAAATTTGTTAATCTTACTATAATAGATATGTAAAATTTTTATCATTATAACTTCCCAGTATGTTTTATATAATTTTAAGATATGTCCGGATTTAGCTATCTTAGGTAGGGGCAACCTAGTATTAAGCCACGCCGTTTCACATTTCCCGCCCAATTTTCGAGGTATTGTCTGTTGTGTGACGGGACTCCGCGCTTTGTAAGTCTTGTGGTTTTTAAATAAAACATTAATATTTAATATAAAAATCACATTAACTTCCGGCCAAAGAATTAGCCCAGACCAACACTGTTCAGTAGCTCTATATAATACGAGAATGACTGCAAAAATCTTATTAATATTTCAATCTATAAAATATTGTGCAATATCTAAACGCGGATAACGGTTAAGTTTTTGACCGTTTCTTTTGACATCGTATATAGAAGTGGTTTTAAATGTTAGGTAGGTATACCTATATATTATATTCTTAGAAGAGTTTTATTAACATGACACGGTATTTTTTTCCGAGATGGTCTATGGTGACGCAGTGCAACAGTAGAAACTGTAAACATGATCGTTGTGGGATCCATTCTCATTTGAGGAAATGTTTTTTTTATTTCCTTGCTTTGGTAAACAAAGTGCGGCTTTAAGTTGTTATATGTTGTAAAGGAACGAAATATCTGCCTACCTATAGCCGCCTGCCCTGCTCAATTTAAAATTAGTGGCATTTTTTGCGATTGAAGTAACTTGAAAATTCTACGCTAACGAGATATAGTTTAAGTATACTCGTAGAATGGCCGCTAATTTGAATTTAATCCTATTTAAGGAAAAGCTGATGTATATTTAAAAAAATATATATGTGATTTGTTTAAAGTTTGGTTTTGACAATTATCATGAATTCATGATAATAATATTATAAATTTCTTTGCTTATTTGTCACAAAGTTTAACCCATTCATAGTATACAACGATGAATATGAAAATTGCATTAAAATCCCATGATTTTCCAAATCCAAATTCAAATTCCGCCACTCAACACAAAATGAACGCACACAGTCACACAGAACACCTCCAGAATTCGGTGAAAAATGGGGTACGGAGTGTCTTAACACTAGGTTCCCCCTACCTACCCTGCTGTGTGTATCCCATACAGCGTGATGCAAAGTGATGTTATATTTCTTGGCGCTTACCTAAAAAAAAGGCGAAAATTATAGAAATAATCGCCTGGTTTATGGGTAAAAATTTTTACTTTTTAAATTTTTACTAAAAGCAATAAAAAGAAACTATACAGAAGCCGTTATATATAAAACTCCTCATTATTATTTAACAAATATCTGAATAATATACATATATTATATTCTAAAACATCATACATAATTCATATCTATTAATTGACAATGCTTCATTCAAACGGATTTACAAGCTCTTTTGAATAAATAATAGTATTAAGTGGTTGTAAAATCATAAATCTAATACTAAAACAGTTTGAAATTAAACTCTTTGTGAGATAAAGACATGATGATAAAGAAATAAAAAGCAGAACAAAGGAAAATCAGAAATGTATGTCACTAGGACGAATCATTAGATTCCGAATTCGATGAGACACGCCGTGTGGTCCGAGTGAAGAGTTGAAGCGGATATTGTATAGGATATTAAAAAAACAGGTTTACTTATAAGAAAGCAGAAAGAAGTAACCTAATGTAAAGTTTGGCGTGCCCTAAACTATGGAGATATTTGGTGTTGAGTGATTGAACTCCACGCCATGCTTTGTCTACTGGAGTGGATTATGAAACTCACAACAATTGCAGTTCCAATAGCTGTTCCATTGCACGACGACCACGACGCCGTCTATAGAATATTAATCATTTTACAAATATGTATTTTATCATAGACATGATTGTTGAGAGCACTCTCTCCACTCGGTATAATCATTATATTCAAATTACTCAACTTCCCCGATCTGTAAGACAAAGTGCGGCGTTAAAATCTACCACTCAACTAGCAATATTTTGAAAATTATTCGAAAAGTAGAACACAGGTGATTATTTGTTTATTTAAGATCGTCAACAAAAGAAACATTACAACATTGTCAAATTAGATCGAGTTCTAATTGAATAAATCGTTTTAAAAAGCTAGTTACTAATGTAGAAAAAACAAAACCTACGTACCTTTTATAATAAAACACGTACCATCTAAAATAATTTACTATCTAAAATCGCCATCGTTTATAACTTACAATGCAACAATCCGTTGTATAAGAAACCGATTCGTAAACCATCCATCTCTGTAATGACGGACTACTGTAGTCATGTATGGGGGCTGGTACAACGGTGCTTGTGCCTGCGGACTCTAGATGTGATGATTCAGTTGCAATTATTAGCAGTTATTAGAGTATCATATAATATAATAGATAAATTATAAAAAAAATGATCGATGGCTTTTATTTATTGTTGCTAGATTTTAACCTTTGATTTTAGAGTTTAGAGGAGTGAGTCTCGAAAATTCAGTAGAAAGTGGAAAATGGAGTATCCTAACACAAAGTTCTATCTGCCTGCCATCTACAGAATTCGGCGAAAAGTGTGGAATGGAAGTGACTTAAGAGTAGGTTCCCTCTACTTACCACGCTAAGTGGATACAGCTGCAGGATACAGCTCGAAATTAAAAGAAAATCACTCGAAACAATATTAATTAATACAATTATTTATTATTCAAATTTCACTTCAAAAATTAAAACGAAGGAATTTTAAATTTTCAAAATTTAGAAATTTTGACTCTGATCAAACTTTCTTATAGTTTATATATTTTTTACATTTAAGAAACTTTTAGAAGATTTTTTAATTTACAATATGCGATGTTGAAATTGAAATTGTGCTTAAGACATTCCGTTAGGAATCGAACCCACAACCACAACTACAAACGCACATTGCGCCCACATAACATTATAAAATAGTAATTTTTTACTACATATTCAAAAATATTTAAGGATTCGGACAGCCTTGAACTCGTCTCGCATATGCTAGAGTATATCATAGCATCGCTGCTTAAATAGTGAATACTGAAGATACCCTTTGAGAGTCGCGTATCTTCAGGTATTATTATTTTAGAAGCGGAGACTCAGAAAAAGACGGAGACGTAGGGTAAAGGTAAAGTGTTGGTTAAGACAAGGTGTATTTAGTATCAACATAGAAAAATCAACGTCATCATTTATTTGAATAATATAGTAAATATACCAACTTAATAGTAAAAGTCCAGTACAAGCTGGAAGTAGACTAAGAAACATAATACAGTCTACAAAAAAAATGTGGTCAGTCAAATCTTGAGATTGAGTTTTATCCCGAGTAAGCACAGAACTTGGCACCAGTATATATCTCCGATCCTTTTTTCAGTGAAGTCGAAAATTACCCATTTTTCACGCTTATATTTTTGATAGGATTATATAATTCTATAGACGTTATCGTGTGCAGAAAGCAGCGTGAAGCTAAAAAGAAAGATGTTACTTCATTTCCTTTAATTTGCAAGCTCATATTTCCTTTTCTCGTATTTTCTGTTTTTCTATACACTCCATAAGGTGAAGCTAAAAATATGTATGTCTGTATTAAAACTGCCACATAAACATATTTCCTCGAAGACATTGCAATATATAGCTACTAAAAATGTTTTATTTCTATGTTAGCTAAATTATGAATGCATAAAGAATAATTAAATGAACGTATACTGTAAATAATATTATAAATAAACTTTAATATTTATTAATGTATTCGTATAATGTTTCATGCTTTCGATACATAAATAAAAAACAAATCACCTTCACACTGTATCCCGCAATTTTTGCTAAATTCTAGAGGCACTGCGTGGACTGGCCTCATTTATAAAAACTATATTGTAGTTTTAATAGGATTTTTTTGCAGTTTCCTTCGCTTTTTCCCATATAACAGGACAGAGGGAACCTAGTGAAAGTAAGAGATATGCGTGAGACTTTATATGCTTAGTGGTAGAACACAACGCCTCAATGTGTTCGCCAGGGCGGGGAGGAATCATATAAATATAATCGTTTCCCGAAGTGGGAATTGCTCCTATGACCATAATGTTTACAGTCAGAAGCTGTCCTACTGCGCTATGACGGCCTCTGACTCTATAGGACTTTATTTTTTATTTTCATTCACACTTTACCCCGTACATAGCAGTGTTGGCAGAGGGAACCTCGAAACCTATTATTAAGGCTCTCCGTTCCCATTGAATCACTTTCGTTCCACACTTTCCAAATTCTTGAGTTTATTGTATGTTGAGTAGTGGTACTTAACGCTGCGCTTTAGCTTATTACCAGAGCGAGGAAATGAAAATATTAAACATTACTTTCCTTTGAATTGAAATCGAACCACAACTAAAGCTAAAAAAATATAACTACAATTACTTTTTTTATCAGGGACTCACAAATACATACTTTATACATTATAAAATATATATAAAAAAAAATTGTTCGAATTGAATAAAAATTGCGTTATGTAATCTATTTATCGAGAAAGGCTAATAATATCACGTTAATCGTATTTGGAACATACTATACCTGTGGTCAGATTATTTCAGGCACTTACAGTGTGTCGTAGAGCATACACACCTCTTATGACCTCGAAGGAGAAGCCGTCGGTAAAATTTATCTTAAAAAAATGAATATACAATTTAATTGTAATATATTATACTAGATAAATGTACCGCTAATAGAAATTCACAGACAAAATTCAAATATATATAATAAAATTTAAAATAAAGAAAGTAAACTTTTATGAAATAAACCGTATGACTTTCCAATATTATAATAAAATATTCATGTAAAATTTTAATCGACGAGTCACGTTTAAACATAGCTAACTGATACCAAATCTAAATACCTCATATCAATATTTACGAGATATATAGGAGCCCGACGCGGCGTATGACGCATTTGACTGTAGACGCGAGGGTTACAGGTTCAGTTCTCATTCAGGGATATGAAATGGTTATTATTTATATATAAAGGAGGAGGAATTAGTGGTAAATCACTTTGGCATAAAAGTTCGTAGGTTTTTATTAAGTTATTAAACTGTTAATAACACACTAAGATAAGAAAAGTATTTTTAAGTACGGATATAAAATTTGACATAGTACATAGGTATCAAAGAAAATTGACCAAATATGAACTTTACGTTCGATTACATCTGAAATAATTATATTATTAAATGTATAGTTTAAATATTAAAGACATTTATCGTGCCAATTTTCCCCGTACTTCTTGTTCATTTGTACACTATAAAATATGGAATAAAATAAAATATTGAGCGTTACATAAAAAATACATAAATTGCTAACTATAATAATAATTAAACCACACAGAAAATTAAATAGATAACGTCCAAAATAACAAATAAATCTACCATACACTATAAATTTTCTTAGAGGCATTCACAGCTAACTTCAAGGGACTTCGATCTCCACAATCTGTTTGATTTCGGAAAATTGCATTTTGGAACTGCAAAACACAATATTTAAATTTTTCTTGTCGCATACCACATCGGGAACCTAGTGTTAAGACTCTCCATTCTCCGCTTTCTGCTCAATTTTTGAGACAGTACATCCATACCTATATTATAAATTCGAAAGTAACTCTGTCTGTCTGTCTGTCTGTCTGTCTGTCTGTTACGCAATCAGGGCCAAACCGCTAATTCAATTGTGATAAAATACTCATAAAGAGATACTTAA